>NQII01010222.1:14308-25937 GCA_002778355.1 Clitarchus hookeri | reverse complement strand
ACACACATAAAACAAGTAACACCTTTCTACACATTGCAAGCCAAGTACCACATTGCAATACATTCGAATGTTTTAACACCGGGACAGCGCGAACGCAGTCCCGACTACCAAAAATTACGCGCCCGAGTTACCCACATTTGGGGTAATCGCAGAGGTCAGCGCAACCGAAGTGCAATTTTTTTTTTTTTTTAGGTTAGTTCCTCTTTTTATTTTAGGATTTAATATCCATTACATATTTGTCTTGCACATGTACCAGCCTATTTGGCTCTTCCATGTTTAACATCATTTAGAAATTATTATATCTTAAGTTTAACAACAACACTAGTTTACAAAATTACAGAAATGCTGGGAAAGTTAAAGTAAAAAACCCAGTGAACACAAGAATAAGTTAACCTAGTTACATATTAGTACATATTTTACATTTCACAATACCCTATATAATATGGGGGGAGTGAAGCTCCCGCCCGCTCATTGGTTATACAATAATTATACTTACATCTATGGTCTTACCTTTTAATATTTGCCCATAAGAGTATGCATATGGTTTCTTTAGAGGTACAATTTTGGTGGTCTTAGTCTAACATGTACATGGTATTTTTACAGTGAATGTGGTGCTGGGAGGAACCGCACGAGCGGTTGGCGCAGGATCTTTCGAGGTCAGATGCAGGACATATAGCATTCTTGAATGCCCTCGGGGGCCACACGCTGCTGCCCACGGGGGCCACACGCAAGCGCCCACGGGGGCCACATGGTCGTAGTTGGATTTGTAGTGTAGGGTGGTTCTTGATTGTTTGATGTAGCGGTTATGGAACATCGGCGAGCGAGAAGTCCCGAATTCGGCGATGTGGATGAGGTGTGTTGGGGTCGTAGTTTCCCAGTGTGGCGATCAGTGGGTTGCGGTGGCGGCGTGCCCTATTGAAGAATTTGGAGGCTATATTGTTAATGATGGAGATGGGCCGGGGGACACCTGCCCATTCGTATAATGTGCTGACTGCTGTTGTGATGGGGGAGCCGAGAATGACCCGGAGGCCTTTATTATAAATGGACTGTAATTGACGGAATGTTGATATCGGGGCGTAGGCCCAGATGGCTGCGCCGTAGAGTAGAATAGGTAGTACTAGAGCTTGCCAGATGCGGACCCTTGTGGCTTGTGGTATAGGGCAGACAGGAGCTAGGATGGGGCGGATTGCACCCAGTGCTGCCGTGGCCTTGATGGTTAGAGCGGCCATGTTGTCTTTCCAGGTGAGTGTGGAGTCGAGGAGTGTTCCCAAGTATTTGCCTGTTTTCGTCCATTTAAGGCGGGTGCCCATGAGTGTTGGTGGAGCAGGTGGGCGGTGACGACGTTTGGTGAAAAATAGCAGTTCAGTTTTTGTAGGGTTGGGCTGTACTCCCCATCTCTGGTAGTACTGTCCAATAGTTCGGAGGCAGCACTGCGTACGCGCCGTGAGCTCTAGGGCTCTTTCCCCTGTGATGAGTACGGCCGTATCGTCAGCGTATTGGAAAACGGTTGTGCCTGGTGTGGTGGGTAGGTCTGCTGCATATAACCCGAAGAGGAGGGGGCTCAGCAGTGAGCCTTGCGGTACCCCTGCAGAGATCTGTAATGGTGCCGAGAGTGCTTCATTGATGCGTACTCTGAAGGAGCGTGCTGTAAGATAGGAGTTTAAAATGGTGATGAAACGCTCTGGGAATTTAAATGTTCGTAGTTTGGTAAGAAGGGCTGCGTGGTGTACAGAGTCGAATGCTCTGGAGAGGTCTAAGAGGATAAGGATTGAGTGTTTATGTTGGCAGAAGCCCTCGGTGATCCGGTCAACCACCGAGGCATTCGCATGGATGGCCGAGTGTGACTGACGGAATCCGTATTGGTGGTCGGGCAGGATGTGCAATTTTTCCTCCCAGAGTTGCAGGCGTCTCAGAATGATCCGCTCTGCAACTTTGGAGAGGGTGGAGAGGAGTGAGATTGGTCTATATGATGAAACTAGTTGGGGTTTCCCTGAGCTTTTTGGGATCGGTACGATGATGGCCTGGCGCCAGGGTTGCGGGAAGTACGCCAGGAGGAAGATTGCGTTAATGAGAGTAGTGATTTGGATGTCCGCTTTTCGTGATAAAGAGCGCAGCATTCGATTGGTGATATTGTCGCCACCATGGGCCTTTCCCAGATGTAATGACGCCAATACTTTCTGTACTTCAGTGGGAGAGGTGAGTGTTCGAGGTGGTAGTTCAGAGTGTGGGACTGCATGGAAGGCGAGCGTTGCGAGGTCGGCTCCTGGTGTTCCGGTTGGAGGGATGAAGGTATGGAAGGTACTGGCAAAGTGGGTTGCCAGTGCGGTAGCTTGGTCTTGAGGTGTTTCAAGAGTGGTTCCGGTAACTTCGAGGGGTGGGATACCTCTCGGAGTTGCCCTCATGTGCCGGATGTGCCGCCATACGGTGCCCTTGGAGAGTGACAGTGAGCGTAGGTGGTCAAGTTGCTGTTTTACTTGCCATTGGGCTGTTTCTCGTTTGGCGTTCCGGCGGAGTTGGCGATAGAGTTCCAGGTCCGGTAGGCGTTGGTATTTCTGCCATCTGGCGCGCGCTCTGTCTCGAAGACGGATCACTGTTTTGAGGTTGGCGGGGAATGCTTCGGGGCGGCCCCAGTATCGACTGCGGGGGATTGCAGTAGCAGCTGCAGTTAGGATGTGTGATGTTAATGTCACGACCGCGGCGTCCAAGTCTGCCGGCGCGCGTGGAACATTGGCCAAGTCTATGGAAGCGTCCAGTGTGGCTCTGAAGAGGCGCCAGTCTGCCCGTGGGTAGTTCCATCTTTGGTGTGAGTCGTCCGTTTGTACATTGGCAGTTACACGGCAGAACACCGGGAGGTGGTCGGAGTCGAGGCCTCCATGTGTCCATGGCCTACCGAGTGGTACTAGGGTGGTGGTGACGAAGAGGTCCAGTACTGAGGGTCGGTGGGAGGCCCTGGCAGGGACATAGGTAGGTGTGTCAGGTGCGTATATGGTGAGCTGGTTCTGGCCGGCAAGACGGAGGAGACCACGTCCCCGGAAGTCAGAGGTGGCGCATCCCCAGGAGGTATGACGGCTGTTGAAGTCACCCATAATAGCTGTTGCTGCATCTAGTGCAAGTAGACGGAGGAGTCCTTCACTGGGGAAGCGGCAGTGCGGTGTTGCATATACTGCCACGGCAGTGAAGGGGCGGTTCACTCCTGTGACCTTGATGGCGACGGCTTCAATTGGAAGGTTGGGTGGTATTGTTCGCCTGTGGTGACGGATGTCGTTGCGGACGAGTAGTGCCACGCCCCCGCGCGGGGTGTCCCTCCTATCTGCTCTATGGATGGTGTGACCTGGGATATCTATGTGGAGGTGTGGTTTGAGCCACGTCTCGGTGAGCGCCACGACCAGAGGGCGACGTTGTTGGAGCAGTTGGGTGAACTCGGTAATTCGAGGGAGCAGCGAACGGGCGTTCCAGGTGCAGATGAAATCACCCATCTGCAGGTGGAGCGGAAGACGAGGGCCGTGGCGTGGATGAGGAAAACATTTCACAGAGAAAGCTCAGGCCAGTGAACAGTACTTCGCATTTGTCGATCAGGTTTGGTGCGGCTTGGAAGTCAGCTAGTACTTGTTTGATATGTGGTAGACGGCCGCACAGATCAAGACGGCGGAATGTTTGGAAAATATCCTTAATTGAGTCAGTACTACTTTGGTCCTCAGATGTAGGTTGTGATTTGCGTTTGCTCTGCTTTTGGGGTGGTTGTGGTTCATAGTTTTCTGAGATTCCTGCGGTTGTTTGGGCGAAAGATTGGTTCGGCACTCTTAGGCCGGCACCTTGGGCGAAAGATCTTGGTTGACTTTGGCTGTCTGCCTGTGCATTGCGATGCTTTTCTTGTCCTTGTTGCCACTTCCTTTTGTAGGGGCAGTCAGCATGATTCGCTGGGAAGGCCCCTTGGCAAAGGCAGCATATCGGTATTCGGTCTTTTGGTTGCGGGCAGTCCCGGCTAAAGTGTTCCCCAGCACAGCGAATGCAGCGTGGAGCTTCGTTGCAAGTATGAGAGGAGTGGCCTGGACGTTGGCAGCGGAAGCATTGCACCATCCTTCCTCCTCCTCGATAAAGTTCAACTGATACCCCCACTCCGCCAAGATGTCGGATGCGGAGGGCTTGTTGGAGCTGGTTTGTGCCTTCCAACACAACTAAGAATAATGGAAACGGTTCCAGATTCGAGCCGCGTTTTTCCATGCGCATGATTTTTGAGTGGTTGATTCCGAGCTCATGTAGCTGTTCGGTGATATCTTCCACTGGCATTTCGATTGGCAATTTCCTTATTACGACACCGGCATTTCGATCTTCCGGGCATGTCCACGTGTGGAAGTTGGCGCCGTGAGCACGCAATACCTCAGTCATGAGGTAGTGGTCCTCCCGGGTTGCCATCTGGAAAGTTGCCGAGTTGTGGTAATTGGTGGCCACAAAGTCGTTGGCGAATTTTGATCGTAAAGCTGCCATGTCTTTAAAGGCTGTAGCCCTCAACCCTCCTTGGCACACTATGAGGGGGGTCTTATTCACTGCAGGTTGCATTGGGTGTTCGGTTGTTGTGGTCTGTTCGGTTGCCGGTTTTTGTTTGGTGGGCCTGCCCCTGTTGGAGGGGGCGGGTGTTCTCGATGTTGGTTGCGCTGCGGTCTGAATGTCTCCTTCGATTTGGAGGCTGCCGTTGGACAATGGTGTCCATTTGGTGCGGCGGTTCGCTGCACGTTGCACTTTAGGTGGTGGTGGGATGTTGGTATCGGTGGTAGGGGTGACACTGCGTACAGTTGGTTGGTCCCCAAAAGAGATCATGTCCTGTGTCTGCCGATTGTTAGTTTGGGCAGATGTGTTGGTAGCTGCTCGTTTGGCCGGGCGCACTGTTGTGTTTGCATTAAAACCAAATGTCTTGGTGTGGAGCGCTGGAGTGCCGAAAGTGAACATACTTGTAGCCTCAGTGGGTTGTTGATTCGTAGAACTCGTGGTTGCGCCTTGGGGAAAAGTTGGGGCACTTTTGTTCTGTTGAGATGTCAGCAGCTGAGGCTGGAGAAATTGGGGCACCAAAGTGACTGTTTGGGGTGCTTGGTCAGCCGAGTGTGTTGTAGTTGAGACTCCTGTGGAGTGAGCCCAGGGGTCAAACTGTGTTGGAGCGATGGTAGTGTTCAGAAAGCCAGTTTCGAGAACATTGGTGTTCACAAACACATGCCTGCGCTCGTCGAATACCTCTTGGGTCGTGGGAGCTGCGGCTGGAGTTTCGGGGACGAGAGTGAAATTACTCTCGTCGACCCAGTCTTGTTGGATAGGCATGTCTACATCGAGACCAGACCTAGTTGTGTCGTTAAGTTCATGTTCGGGTAAGTAGTTCGCATATGGTACATGAGGAGGTGAGCTGATAGATGGAACAACTGCCACCGACAGCATGTCCACACTTGGTACTGGCTTGATCTGTGACAGCCCGGGTCCTGGGATCCCATGGCTGGCTTGTGAGTCGTCTCCCATGGAGAAATCGGGGGAGTTGGTGCGCTGGCCGGCAGGCGGGTAGCCTGATTCAGGTAATGACGAAGTTTGGGTGTGCATTGGGTTTTCTTGTGTTCGTACAGTTGGTGCAGTAGAGTACGAAGAGTTCAAGAAACTGCTCGTAACTATTGTTTGGGAGGCACAGGATGTAACTACAAAGCTCGACATAGAGCTGGCAGAGGTGTACATCACTGTGCTCACCGGAGTTGTGGAACAGTTTGGTGTAGTTTGAATTGTTAATTCCGGGCGAAGAGCAACAGTGGTGCTAGTGATGGTTGTTGTTTGTTCGGAATTTTTTGTTCCCTCAGTGACGAAGGAAGGCAATAAAGATCGTGCTTTCTGTGCGAGATTAGGTGTACGACTATAATCTTTATATCCATATTTTCGTGGCATTGAACTTATTGTGTCGTGAGCAGTTGGGGGCTGTGTCCCGCGCAGACTGCAGCTAGCACTGTTCTCGGCCTTATAATGGAACTGTAATTTGGGGGGTTTCAGGATCGGGTTCGTTTGAACTCGTCCTGACCCATGTTCTTTTAGTAATCCCCTATGGGATGATATAGAAGCATCCGAATGGTCGGATTGTTCATCAATAATGATGGTATCCATGTGATTGCCCATCATTTTTGGTTTCGAGCGGAAAATAATGTGCACAAAATGGCGGAATTTTTATTGCGCGGTAAACAGTACAAGTTCTTAACGAAGGTAAATAATGAAATAAAGATAATTAGTAATATAAGTTCACATTTGGTGTCTCTGATGCACATACACACTCGGAAAAATAGTTATTCACTAATTAAAAGGATTCCGCAAAAGTTAGAAATTTTACGCGATTTCATGATGCCTTGTAAACAGTACAGCATTTTCCCGACACGTAAAATTAAAACACGTAATTTTATAAATGTAAGTTCACATTTAGTGCCCTGGAGGCACACAAACACTGGGAAAATAAAAGTTCCGCGAGAAAAGCGAAGTCACGAGTGTTTTCATTGTTTGAAAAGTTCAAATCTCGGACATGACGCGCACTGTCTTCTTGTGTAGGCGGCGTGGCCACGTCATCACGTGACGAGACAGGTGGCGCGGAAGCGCGGAAGGAATGCGTACTACATCCGAGCCCGGTGCTGGATGACTGGCCCTGCGACGTTCGCGTTTGCGTCTCCGAGCATTTCTCGGGCGCGGGGGTGAGGCGGGGGGAAAACCGAATTTTCGCGATTTTCGTTCTTAACTGTTCCCTAGGCGCGCGATTGGAGCGGCGGGTTAGTAATAGGTGTACATACGTGTCTGGAGATGAATTTCCAGTCATGAAAGTCCTTGCGGAGGCAGATGTACGAGAGTTCACAATTGCATCTCCGCAAATTTGAACGGCGCGGGGGTGAGGTGGGGGGTAACAAAAAATTTCATTTTTTCCCGTTGAAACGTTCACAGGGGGGAAGCACGGTAGGGACGTGATGTTTGGAGAGACGCGTAGGTATTCTGCGCTCTGGCGCGATGGCGTGTCGGGTGGGGACATACAATGTTCCCGACACGAGTGCCCTTTTTGGCGAGAAGCGCCCTAAACGTCGTCAGACTGAAGAGGGTACGAGTCCCTCTTCAGCCTGAAATAGTGCTTCCCTGCCCAAGATTTGCCCGCTAGTCTGATCCCAAATTTACTAAGCCTGCTAATTAGGCGCCAGCTCGATCGCTTACATATCAAGCATAGAGGCCAGTCCCTGAACTGTCCAGTTAAAAACGGGCGCAGGACAGGGTAGCCCCTACGCCAGGTAANTGCCACGCCCCCGCGCGGGGTGTCCCTCCTATCTGCTCTATGGATGGTGTGACCTGGGATATCTATGTGGAGGTGTGGTTTGAGCCACGTCTCGGTGAGCGCCACGACCAGAGGGCGACGTTGTTGGAGCAGTTGGGTGAACTCGGTAATTCGAGGGAGCAGCGAACGGGCGTTCCAGGTGCAGATGAAATCACCCATCTGCAGGTGGAGCGGAAGACGAGGGCCGTGGCGTGGATGAGGAAAACATTTCACAGAGAAAGCTCAGGCCAGTGAACAGTACTTCGCATTTGTCGATCAGGTTTGGTGCGGCTTGGAAGTCAGCTAGTACTTGTTTGATATGTGGTAGACGGCCGCACAGATCAAGACGGCGGAATGTTTGGAAAATATCCTTAATTGAGTCAGTACTACTTTGGTCCTCAGATGTAGGTTGTGATTTGCGTTTGCTCTGCTTTTGGGGTGGTTGTGGTTCATAGTTTTCTGAGATTCCTGCGGTTGTTTGGGCGAAAGATTGGTTCGGCACTCTTAGGCCGGCACCTTGGGCGAAAGATCTTGGTTGACTTTGGCTGTCTGCCTGTGCATTGCGATGCTTTTCTTGTCCTTGTTGCCACTTCCTTTTGTAGGGGCAGTCAGCATGATTCGCTGGGAAGGCCCCTTGGCAAAGGCAGCATATCGGTATTCGGTCTTTTGGTTGCGGGCAGTCCCGGCTAAAGTGTTCCCCAGCACAGCGAATGCAGCGTGGAGCTTCGTTGCAAGTATGAGAGGAGTGGCCTGGACGTTGGCAGCGGAAGCATTGCACCATCCTTCCTCCTCCTCGATAAAGTTCAACTGATACCCCCACTCCGCCAAGATGTCGGATGCGGAGGGCTTGTTGGAGCTGGTTTGTGCCTTCCAACACAACTAAGAATAATGGAAACGGTTCCAGATTCGAGCCGCGTTTTTCCATGCGCATGATTTTTGAGTGGTTGATTCCGAGCTCATGTAGCTGTTCGGTGATATCTTCCACTGGCATTTCGATTGGCAATTTCCTTATTACGACACCGGCATTTCGATCTTCCGGGCATGTCCACGTGTGGAAGTTGGCGCCGTGAGCACGCAATACCTCAGTCATGAGGTAGTGGTCCTCCCGGGTTGCCATCTGGAAAGTTGCCGAGTTGTGGTAATTGGTGGCCACAAAGTCGTTGGCGAATTTTGATCGTAAAGCTGCCATGTCTTTAAAGGCTGTAGCCCTCAACCCTCCTTGGCACACTATGAGGGGGGTCTTATTCACTGCAGGTTGCATTGGGTGTTCGGTTGTTGTGGTCTGTTCGGTTGCCGGTTTTTGTTTGGTGGGCCTGCCCCTGTTGGAGGGGGCGGGTGTTCTCGATGTTGGTTGCGCTGCGGTCTGAATGTCTCCTTCGATTTGGAGGCTGCCGTTGGACAATGGTGTCCATTTGGTGCGGCGGTTCGCTGCACGTTGCACTTTAGGTGGTGGTGGGATGTTGGTATCGGTGGTAGGGGTGACACTGCGTACAGTTGGTTGGTCCCCAAAAGAGATCATGTCCTGTGTCTGCCGATTGTTAGTTTGGGCAGATGTGTTGGTAGCTGCTCGTTTGGCCGGGCGCACTGTTGTGTTTGCATTAAAACCAAATGTCTTGGTGTGGAGCGCTGGAGTGCCGAAAGTGAACATACTTGTAGCCTCAGTGGGTTGTTGATTCGTAGAACTCGTGGTTGCGCCTTGGGGAAAAGTTGGGGCACTTTTGTTCTGTTGAGATGTCAGCAGCTGAGGCTGGAGAAATTGGGGCACCAAAGTGACTGTTTGGGGTGCTTGGTCAGCCGAGTGTGTTGTAGTTGAGACTCCTGTGGAGTGAGCCCAGGGGTCAAACTGTGTTGGAGCGATGGTAGTGTTCAGAAAGCCAGTTTCGAGAACATTGGTGTTCACAAACACATGCCTGCGCTCGTCGAATACCTCTTGGGTCGTGGGAGCTGCGGCTGGAGTTTCGGGGACGAGAGTGAAATTACTCTCGTCGACCCAGTCTTGTTGGATAGGCATGTCTACATCGAGACCAGACCTAGTTGTGTCGTTAAGTTCATGTTCGGGTAAGTAGTTCGCATATGGTACATGAGGAGGTGAGCTGATAGATGGAACAACTGCCACCGACAGCATGTCCACACTTGGTACTGGCTTGATCTGTGACAGCCCGGGTCCTGGGATCCCATGGCTGGCTTGTGAGTCGTCTCCCATGGAGAAATCGGGGGAGTTGGTGCGCTGGCCGGCAGGCGGGTAGCCTGATTCAGGTAATGACGAAGTTTGGGTGTGCATTGGGTTTTCTTGTGTTCGTACAGTTGGTGCAGTAGAGTACGAAGAGTTCAAGAAACTGCTCGTAACTATTGTTTGGGAGGCACAGGATGTAACTACAAAGCTCGACATAGAGCTGGCAGAGGTGTACATCACTGTGCTCACCGGAGTTGTGGAACAGTTTGGTGTAGTTTGAATTGTTAATTCCGGGCGAAGAGCAACAGTGGTGCTAGTGATGGTTGTTGTTTGTTCGGAATTTTTTGTTCCCTCAGTGACGAAGGAAGGCAATAAAGATCGTGCTTTCTGTGCGAGATTAGGTGTACGACTATAATCTTTATATCCATATTTTCGTGGCATTGAACTTATTGTGTCGTGAGCAGTTGGGGGCTGTGTCCCGCGCAGACTGCAGCTAGCACTGTTCTCGGCCTTATAATGGAACTGTAATTTGGGGGGTTTCAGGATCGGGTTCGTTTGAACTCGTCCTGACCCATGTTCTTTTAGTAATCCCCTATGGGATGATATAGAAGCATCCGAATGGTCGGATTGTTCATCAATAATGATGGTATCCATGTGATTGCCCATCATTTTTGGTTTCGAGCGGAAAATAATGTGCACAAAATGGCGGAATTTTTATTGCGCGGTAAACAGTACAAGTTCTTAACGAAGGTAAATAATGAAATAAAGATAATTAGTAATATAAGTTCACATTTGGTGTCTCTGATGCACATACACACTCGGAAAAATAGTTATTCACTAATTAAAAGGATTCCGCAAAAGTTAGAAATTTTACGCGATTTCATGATGCCTTGTAAACAGTACAGCATTTTCCCGACACGTAAAATTAAAACACGTAATTTTATAAATGTAAGTTCACATTTAGTGCCCTGGAGGCACACAAACACTGGGAAAATAAAAGTTCCGCGAGAAAAGCGAAGTCACGAGTGTTTTCATTGTTTGAAAAGTTCAAATCTCGGACATGACGCGCACTGTCTTCTTGTGTAGGCGGCGTGGCCACGTCATCACGTGACGAGACAGGTGGCGCGGAAGCGCGGAAGGAATGCGTACTACATCCGAGCCCGGTGCTGGATGACTGGCCCTGCGACGTTCGCGTTTGCGTCTCCGAGCATTTCTCGGGCGCGGGGGTGAGGCGGGGGGAAAACCGAATTTTCGCGATTTTCGTTCTTAACTGTTCCCTAGGCGCGCGATTGGAGCGGCGGGTTAGTAATAGGTGTACATACGTGTCTGGAGATGAATTTCCAGTCATGAAAGTCCTTGCGGAGGCAGATGTACGAGAGTTCACAATTGCATCTCCGCAAATTTGAACGGCGCGGGGGTGAGGTGGGGGGTAACAAAAAATTTCATTTTTTCCCGTTGAAACGTTCACAGGGGGGAAGCACGGTAGGGACGTGATGTTTGGAGAGACGCGTAGGTATTCTGCGCTCTGGCGCGATGGCGTGTCGGGTGGGGACATACAATGTTCCCGACACGAGTGCCCTTTTTGGCGAGAAGCGCCCTAAACGTCGTCAGACTGAAGAGGGTACGAGTCCCTCTTCAGCCTGAAATAGTGCTTCCCTGCCCAAGATTTGCCCGCTAGTCTGATCCCAAATTTACTAAGCCTGCTAATTAGGCGCCAGCTCGATCGCTTACATATCAAGCATAGAGGCCAGTCCCTGAACTGTCCAGTTAAAAACGGGCGCAGGACAGGGTAGCCCCTACGCCAGGTAAGTATGCCGAGGGTCGTTTCCCAAACTCATATGTTGCTGCGAACAAGCTATTTCAGCACTGATCCACTACATTACGTACGCCATATGGCACTGAACTCCAGAACACTATCTCTACAGAATGGGGCATTCGACATTAACGCCCTCTGTCAAATGCCGACAACACTACACACCAACTTTTTACATGACTACCACCACGGAGAAAACTTTATTTTATTTACCCCAGGCTATTCGAAATGTGCCGGCGGCCACTCTCTCATAGTTCCTCTTTCAACCGCTGGAGACAGAGGGATAATCTCCTGTTTCGCAGACACTGCTGTGCTGTGTTCAATGCACAGGCTCAAAACATTGATA
>NQII01010221.1:0-42368 GCA_002778355.1 Clitarchus hookeri | reverse complement strand
CCGCTGAAAGCAAGTGGCGGACTGCCTAGGCGCTCGTCTCACCCAAAATACGGACTTCAGACATCGGTTTTGTTGTCTGTGAAACGTGGCTAAATAAAAATTATCTTAATATTTCGTATACAATTAGAGTTGGAGATGGCCTAGGAAATAATCTAACAAGTTGGCTAGTCTCAAATTATGGAATAAATATTCAATTAAAATTGCCATTATTATAATAATTTATTCTAAAAGACTAACTATANTATTACCCACACAAAATTTCAAGGCGCTGTATTTATTTTTAACATGCACAATAGGAGAAGGACATGGAATGACTGATGTCTCTATCAAATCTAACTTCTTCAGCACTTTCAGGATACTATCAACCATCTCATGCGAAACTGGCAGTAGTCGCAATGGTGGTTGATTTAAGGTACCTGGCATCCACTGTAACAATGTGACGGCAGTCATTTTGCTCAAAGAATAAAGCACCCGTAATTCTATGTCGATATTCTCAGACAAAATTCTATTGCCAGCAGTCGAGGTTTCCTCTTGATCATGTTGGCAAAAACTTCAGATAATTAGTTAGAGGACATTCAGTCTTTCCATCAGTTGTACACATGCCCAACAAAATCTCTTGAGCATCCGCTTGGTGCTTTCGTCGCCGTCTCCGTCGTCTTGGACGTCGGGGCACTGATGCATTACTTGCTGACTCCACCTCAAGTTCTCGGGCTAGGGCAGCTGCATGGTGTGGAGCGCAGCCAGGCGTCAGTTGCCGCTCTGTGGTATCGTCGGTAGCATCGACGAAGAATCAAACTGCAACGAAATTTTGTATATCCTAAAGCAGCCATTTTGAGACAGATGGGACAGCCACACGATATCCTGCTACACCTCCTGCAGTGGTTACACTGGTCGCTTGGTGCGGATTNCGCACGATATCCTGCTACACCTCCTGCAGTGGTTACACTGTTCGCTTGGTGCGGATTCGCATTTGGGTATGGTGGGCATTTCGCACATATCGGTATCCGAACCGCGGCTCCATGGATGACACCAGTATAGAGTATTCCAGTCGATGTAGTTCTGGCAGAAACTGCAGTATGCTCAGTGCAGATCCTCTCAGTACAGCTGCCAGGTAGTATGCTTGCTGCTTGTTGGTCCAGTCATTCCGGGTAATCTATTTTATTCTTAAATTATTTATTTATACCTTCTATATTTCTATACACATGGTCTATTTTCTCTCCACAAATTTTTTGTTCACATTGTCTATTTTTCTATCCATAAAAATTTACAAATATCTTAATAATTATTGACAATAAATTCAACTATTATTATATTTAAAAATTATCCTACTAGTAAGTTTACCCTCTGTGTTCTTGATAACAAGTATAAAATTTTTGACATAAAAGGCCTCCTTCTCAATTTTGGCACCAGTGTCACAATTTCTGAAATTAACTTGGTTTAACCTGGTCCTTTAAGGGATGGGGGACTTAATTTAATAAGAATGTTACTTAATTTTTCTAATGTTTTTACAAACACTACAAGGAATAAAATATTCTCAATTTACATGTACTTACGAGACTGTTATAAATGAACCGCTGTGATATATTAAAAATAGTGTCACATATTATGTCACTGCTACTAATATGCTTATGTAACTAAGGCAGATAATACACACATTTATTATGTAAATTTATTTTAAGAATGGTATTATATTGGAACCACCAAACAAAAATCTAATTTATTAAATAAAAATCTTTTGAGCAAGTGTAGAAGCATAATTCACAAAATAAATTTTGTATTAATATANATAGTTGGTAAATGATATTTTCCGTTTTGTTGCGGCGAGTTTCCTGGGGTAAGAGTCTGTACAAACGATTTGGCTGTATCTTTCCCCACAATACCAAGAATTATTAAAACATTTGGATCATTTTTAACATATGCACAGATTTCATACAATTAAATTGTTTGACAGAAATAAAAATTAAATGCATGTCATATTACGAGGAAAATTAAATACCGTGGTTTACAAAAGGAAACAAATATGTTGGTTAAATTTGAATTATCAATCTAGAAGTAGTCTGTTGGCAACAGTTTTTTACCACAAAAGTAATCAAACAGTATTTTAATTCTCNTGAATTATCAATCTAGAAGTAGTCTGTTGGCAACAGTTTTTTACCACAAAAGTAATCAAACAGTATTTTAATTCTCACACATTTAAGAGAAATAGTACACCAAATTAAAAGCGTTTTATGCAAATGAATGAAGTAAATTGATGNACATTTAAGAGAAATAGTACACCAAATTAAAAGCGTTTTATGCAAATGAATGAAGTAAATTGATGTCAGAACAACCGGATAGATGCAAAATGACACTTAAGATTGTATTATTATTTTCGACTTGCTTATGAAAAGGTAGCTACGATTTGAAATGTAGCCAAAGGTTTTCATTTATGTGGCATTCTGAAAATACGTGCCGATATTTTTTCTGAAGCTGACTGTCTTCCATATGAAATTAAGGGTAGGCTTCTCACAATGGAAAATGACATTAAATCGCCTCCTCTGTGCGAAAGTACTAATAATATGAGTGCAGAAGTACAGCCCTCTTATCCATCACAGCACTTGTCAAAATTTGAGTATTCTACTGTCACTAACCTACCGGTTAGTCATACTGAAATTGGGAATGAAAATGTTTGAAAATAGTTTGCTACAGGTAGCTCTATTGACGTCGCCTCCGGTGATGTCTTAGGAATATATCTACTCNAAATGTTTGAAAATAGTTTGCTACAGGTAGCTCTATTGACGTCGCCTCCGGTGATGTCTTAGGAATATATCTACTCATGCAAAGTGATCTGTCTTGCCAGAAATAATCAGTCCCTTCCCAAAATTCACAAAAGAAGGCGCAGAAATCAAAAACATTTTCAAATACTCACATCGTCGCCATATGCTAAAATGCTGTCATTACAAAGTGAGAACTACAAATTGGCATTTGGCCGATCTCAGGTTGTTGTTTAGGGGAATGTGAGCTAGTAAAATGAAGATTCATAACACTAACTTCAGCGGCTCTACAAAGCGAATAGCCACTGTAGAATTACATACTTAATAGCGGAGGACGCAAATATTTCCGGTTATCTCGATTCGGAAATTGACAATCCCCAGAAACTAATTCTATCCATTTCAGAAGGATGTCATTAGAATATNTAGTGTTTATACTTATTGGTTCATAGATATATTGTCTAAATTGAATAGTGTTTGTCCTCTTTTGTTAAAAAAAAATTAGTTTTTTCAGGAACTTTTTTTGTAAAGACATAGTTTAAACTAAAATGCCTATGTCTTTAATATACATGATGTGGTGTTTACTTATCAAATATTTATTTGCCTTCTCATGCCATAGGTTAGTTTACTCAACTGCTTTATTTTTGTGACATTTTGATTATCAGGTTTTGCATTGGTTTTTGAGTTAAAAAAAAAAAACAATTTAAAGCTGATATTTGCAAGACTTGGAGGGGGTTGGGGGAAAATTAGTAACTTAGTTATCAAAGTGAAAATGTAATAAACGAAATATATGGTTCAAAGGACTGGAATGCCAAAATTCCCGAAAAGTATTTGTGCTGCAGACAAAACGTTCTCTCATTGCAGTAAAACAAGGAATTTTTTACAAATCTAAAAAAGTTTTCCAATAATGATCTTTGGGTGGAACATTTTATTGAATGTTAGTAAACCTTCTAGTTAGCTAATAATTAATTACCCATTCATTTTCCATTATGCTTGTGTCTACAACAGTGAATAAACTCATTAAATGGTATAAGTTATTAAGGAAATGTAATAAGGGAATATGTTTTTATTTTATTCCGAAAATTCCAGTGCTTCAACGAACATAAAAATTACTTAGATAAATATTGCCTCAAATATAAAAATAATACACAGGACGGCTACTTGTAAATTATTTTTATATATGTGACATCAAAAGTTGGAAGCTTTGCAAAGAGTAACNTAATACACAGGACGGCTACTTGTAAATTATTTTTATATATGTGACATCAAAAGTTGGAAGCTTTGCAAAGAGTAACTCAACAAAATATTATAAATAATTTAATTACAATTCCATTACAAAAATAATTAAAAGATTGAGCTATTCCTAACTATTTGTCACTTCACGGAGTTAAACTGAAGCGTTTACCAAAGGGTAAGTATCAGTAGTAGGGTAATGTGGGGTAAGAGTCAGCAAGGGGCAAGTGTCCTTCGACGTCGTAGTNTGGAAGCTTTGCAAAGAGTAACTCAACAAAATATTATAAATAATTTAATTACAATTCCATTACAAAAATAATTAAATGTTTGAGCTACTCCTAACTATTTGTCACTTCACGGAGTCAAACTGAAGCGTTTACAAATGGGTAAGTATCAGTAGTAGGGTAATGTGGGGTAAGAGTCAGCAAGGGGCAGGTGTCCTTCGACGTCGTAGTTCTCGCAGTCGCCGTTGGATGGCGTCAGCATTCATATAATTAATTTAAGAATTGCTTGCCACGCACTGGACAGTGCTGGTTGCCCTCTGCCGCTATTAATGGAAGTGCGGCCTCATCTATCTTTTTGAAGTGACGTTTGATATATTTTTTTGTGTAAAAGAAGTGCATGCAGAAATGCAACTATTTAATAATGTCTAATAGTTCGTATATTTAGTAACATATACGTTTTTTGCCAGTATTAAATGAGGGTGTAATTTTAATTATGCAACTGTGAAACNTTCGTATATTTAGTAACATATACGTTTTTTGCCAGTATTAAATGAGGGTGTAATTTTAATTATGCAACTGTGAAACGTAGTTGGTAAATGATATTTCCGTTTTGTTGCGGCGAGTTTCCTGGGGTAAGAGTCTGTACAAACGATTTGGCTGTATCTTTCCCCACAATACCAAGAATTATTAAAACGTTTGGATCATTTTTACATATGCACAGATTTCATACAATTAAATTGTTTGACAGAAATAAAAATTAAATGCATGTCATATTACGAGGAAAATTAAATACCGTGGTTTACAAAAGGAAACAAATATGTTGGTTAAATCTGAATTATCAATCTAGAAGTAGTCTGTTGGCAACAGTTTTTTACCACAAAAGTAATCAAACAGTATTTTAATTCTCACACATTTAAGAGAAATAGTACACCAAATTAAAAGCGTTTTATGCAAATGAATGAAGTAAATTGATGTCAGAACAACCTGATAGATGCAAAATGCAACTTAAGATTGTAATATTATTTTCGACTTGCTTATGAAAAGGTAGCTACGATTTGAAATGTAGCCAAAGGTTTTCATGTATGTGGCATTCTGAAAATACATGCCGATATTTTTTCTGAAGCTGACTGTCTTCCATATGAAATTAATGGTAGGCTTCTCACAATGGAAAATGACATTAAATCGCCTCCTGTGTGCGAAAGTACTAATAATATGAGTGCAGAAGTACAGCTCTCATCTGCTTCACAGCACTTGTCAAAATTTGAGTATTCCACTGTCACTAACGTACCGGTTAGTCATACTGAAATTGGCAATGAAAATGTTTGTAAAGAGTTTGCTACAGGTAGCTCTATTGACGTCGCCTCCGGTGATGTCTTAGGAATGTGTCTACTCCTGCAAAGTGATCTGTCTTGCCAGAAATAATCAGGCCCTTCCCAAAATTCACAAAAGAAGGCGCAGAAATCAAAAACATTTTCAAATACTCACATCGTCGCCATATGCTTAAATGCTGNAAGATTCATAACACAAACTTCAGCGGCTCTACAAAGCGAATAGCCACTGTAGAATTACATACTTAATAGCGGAGGACGCAAATATTTCCGGTAATCTCGATTCGGAAATTGGCAATCCCCAGAAACTAATTCTATCCATTTCAGAAGGATGTCATTAGAATATCTCCTTACCATTCATCCCAATTGAAGAAATATCTATGTATGCTACGGGTGTCTAAACAGAAAATATTTGCTGTCTACAACATTTTAAATAAATTATTTATGATTTGTTAACATTATAATAATTTACTATTAAAAACACAAGTTGTTGTTTTTAAATGTCAAAATACGCATAATCCCCCAGATTATACGAA
This sequence comes from Clitarchus hookeri, assembly GCA_002778355.1. Classification (NCBI taxonomy): domain Eukaryota; kingdom Metazoa; phylum Arthropoda; class Insecta; order Phasmatodea; family Phasmatidae; genus Clitarchus; species Clitarchus hookeri. The sequence continues at coordinate 36,297 of NQII01010221.1, read as the reverse complement.
TAATAACCTTTACTCTTTTAAAAACCATTTAGAAACAAAAACCACGATGTGGTTCGTCTTCTGCTGTACCCGACTGACACAATACAGATTTAGAAAATATAACTTTCTTTACTATTCGTGGACATTGTATCCTCCGATGCCAACGATGTTTCTGTACTACCAGAAACCTTTGGAATTATATTAGAGAAATTGTGTCTGTAAGAAATTTCTTCAGTTAATGTGCGAATCTTCCCAAAATACTGAAATTTTCCATGAAATAGGTGACTAAATCTGACGTTCTGAATTTATAAATGCGAAGGAAAGCTTGTACAAAANAACCTTTGGAATTCTATTAGAGAAATTGTGTCTGCAAGAAGTTTCTTCAGATAATGTGCGAATCTTCCCAAAATACCGAGTTTTTCTATGAAATAGGTGACTAAATCTGACATTTTGAATTTATAAATGCGAAGAAAAGCTTGTACAAAAGAGAGTGCATTACTGAGTAAACACCTTCGCGACGTGTGTATAACGACGGTTATGTTTCGGTTGGGATAAACAGATTAATAAATTGTATGCAGTAACAATGCAAAGTTACACGGTCATTTGTAGATATATGAAAGAGCGATTTAATTATGAGATTCATATGTGTCCTTTAGAATGGGCAAACATGTTTGTGAAAACTTGATGTTCCCAACAAGAATACCACCTTTAATACTGCTGATGATGTTATTTCGATGGTTTTAACTTACAGAGTAGATAAGAAATAGGTTTTGGGAAAACGGTTTTTATTATTATTATATATTATCCTTAGATTTATTTCAATAAAGAATTGTTTTAGAGGCAAACGAAATAATGGCAGTGGTTAATAAACAGAAGCTTTTATGATTAACAGAAGTTCCAGGATATCAATCATAATATTTAAATAGTTCTTTATTAAATATCATTTAAAATATTTAAAAAAATTTAAGAGGTGATTAACTAACAAATATATTAAAATTGGTTTTATAAATACATACCTATTGTTGAGCTGGTACCCTTTGTGTAGAAATGTGCGAGTTTGAATAGACTTCTATTATTCCATGATTTATTTCTATTACCGTATTGATAATAAGTATACTGCGCACCTGTAAAAAAATATATATATTCATAAGAGCATTTTAACGTGTTCACATTTTATAGTTGTCTTAAATTTGAAATAGCAAAATATTTTGTAAGAACAAATTGCTAGAAACTTTCGGGGCGTTCCTAATTTTGTGTATTTGAAAACATTAAGGTAAAGTAAAATCTTTGGAAATGTTTCTGATTATCGAAGATTAAATTGTATTCGTAGTTATCAACACTTAAATGTGTGATGTTCATTAATTACAGAATGCAAAATACTAGTAGACAAATTTTTTTTGTCATAACAATATCGTAAGACCACAGCCTTTGTCCAACTAAAAATTATACTTTACCTCAACTACCATTCCACAAAAGATGGTGGGTAAGCTTATAACGGACTGCCTGCTGTTTACAATATACAGTGAATGGATCACTGCTACTGTAACTGTAGGTGCCTTAACAATAGGAAGGCACATTGGAGGTTCTTCCTGTACCTGAAGGACAAACACTTGTGTAACACCAGCAGCACAACGCACAATGCTCAGCAAGAGCAGTTGTTTGCTTCACACAACTGCTACTGTATTTACCACTGTGACAGTTTAATAAATGTACATGCGTATAAGCCTATCATTTACAAGTAAAAAATCAAATGAATTTGCGCATATGAAATGCTTNTTCTACATTATTTCTATCTGCAATTAAAAATGCATGAAAAAATATTATTAACTATTGGTTCAAATATTAATAATATATTTGAAAATTGGATTGTTATGGTGTATTCTAGTTGTATGAAGACATGTGACGTAACAAGTCAACTTCATATTTAATTTTTCTGCTTTATATACTATGCGATGTACGAGCAATAATTTTGTACAAAATTTCACAGAAAACTAGCGATCAGCAAATATTTTTGTTTTGAAATTTAACAAACTACATTGAATTGTAATTTACGTAATACTAAGCTACAGTTATCCACAGCGTTGTTTTTTAGTCTACTTTCTGAATAAAAGTTAGGCCTACACGATCACCTAATTGTCTGTATGAAAGATATGTCTCACCAACCCCCTATTAACTTTTAAACCCAACAACCAAATTTAACCAAACTTAGTTCACAAATTATTGTATTTAAGATTTATAGACTTTTGCAGTTTTCAATCATGGCGTGTATTTATCTTTAAAATGGCGGCAATTTCTAAATGTAGACCACTATTGTGTATCTTGCAAAACAATGATTCGATTTAAACCAAATTGTGTACATTGGCAGTGCAGGATGTAAGCATTGGATCCACCATTGCCGGTTAAAACTTCATTCACGTACTTGAAAAAAAACTTTTATGTTATATCTCGGTAACTACATAATCAATTCCTCTCTAATTGGGCATAGAAGTAAAATACTTTTGTAAATCATCTTCTATTAATCAGTGTTATTATTTTGANCAATTCCTCTCTAATTGGGCATAGAAGTAAAATACTTTTGTAAATCATCTTCTATTAATCAGTGTTATTATTTTGATGGACTTATTGTAAAATTGTGGTTACACATATATATTTTAGATTTACTTTCAATATCACCCAGAGTGTTTTTCCTATTTATATTAAACCTGATACACTGCAATTATATTTCACAAACATCAAATTTGTCAAAACAAAATTTTTTTGTATGCCATTTTTTAAGATAGCTACACATAGAAATTATTTTTAATGTTTTATCTTGGAAAACCATAAACTAATTCCTACAAGTTATAGCACTTATTAATACTGTGGTACTTAATGAACAATAACGTGATTTTATAAGTATATTTATGGCAAATAAGCTATTTAGAATACTATGCTATATCTACGAAACCTTCTTTGTGTAAATTAGAATTATTTGTGTGCTTGAAATATTTATTACAAAAATAAATTTTGTCTACACAGAGCCTCTTTTGTCCGCCATTTTGTAGGATAGTGCCACATGAATATGTAAAGTTTTGTCTTATCTCGGGAAACAACAAACAATTCACTCCTAATTTGGCTAACCAGCAATACTGCGACATTAGTTGGCATATAAATTATTAATGTATGTTTTTTAAGAGAGAGACAACCGCTTATTTTCAAAATAGTGTCCATATGAACATTTTAGCATGGCATGCTATAACTACGAAACAAAGTTACAAATTTAAACATAACTTTATATGCTTACAGAATATATGGAATCATACATCGAGCGAATACATAAACTCATTTGTTCGTCATTTTGGAAGAAAGCAGATTCTGNACAGAATATATGGAATCATACATCGAGCGAATACATAAACTCATTTGTTCGTCATTTTGGAAGAAAGCAGATTCTGAAAAATTAAGTTTTCGTGAACTATCTCAGGAAACTGTTAACTGCTACCACCCAACTCAGACGACAAGGTATGCTTTTGTAGTACATCAAAATATGTTTCACTTAAGGTGGTGGTCACACATTTTCAATATCACAGCAATGTAAATATTTAAGTGAGTATACTACATATCCCAAACTATTTAAAATGTAACATAATCTATTAAAAACAAAAATGTACCAATAATCCTAATTGTTCGCTNTACATATCCCAAACTATTTAAAATGTAACATAATCTATTAAAAACAAAAATGTACCAATAATCCTAATTGTTCGCTTGATACCACCACATTAGAAAATGAAGCTTTTTGTCATGTGTTGGAGACCAATCAGCCGGTTCCCACCAAACTTTTCACACCCAGTAGCGCTGCGCAAGGCCTTTTTTAAAGTGTGCCTGGAATTATTTACAGTAAGGCTGCAGTATAAAAATTTAGATTAGTTTATCACATTTGTTCAATAATTTGACATGTTTTGGTATCTATTAGAATCATGAGATATGCCTGAACAGAACGTGATATAGGATGTTTTCTGCAATAGCCCGAACGAGAAACTAAAGCCTATATGTCATATCTCGGGAACCGGCCAAGTTATTTCCCACCACATTCTGCACACAAGTAGAGTTATGGTAGGCCATAAGACATACATAATTTAAGTATCTCATACACATATTTGCAAAATTATGTTAGCCGTATATATTTGAAGTTGTTAATCGTANTTCTGCACACAAGTAGAGTTATGGTAGGCGATAAGAAATACATAATTTAAGTATCTCATACACATATTTGCAAAATCATTTTAGCCGTATATATTTGAAGTTGTTAATCGTACTCTACCAAAACTTTAGTCTGATTAATACCAAAGTTGATGTTCCGAATCCTACCTGCAAGATGTAGTTGGTTGCATGTCAGCTTACTGTACGAGGTGTTCTGTTTTTGAGACCCAGGTAAGACACGTGTGTATTTGTAATTGTCATACTAGTATTGCGTTTGATTCTGGTTGCATCTCTAACGATATCGCTATGAACCACACGTCAAGACACACCTACCACCTTTCCTATTAATAACCACATCAAAATAATTTGCATCTATGGAAAGAAAAGTAGGTTCATCACTTACATTGATAACATCTTGTTTGAATATTGAAATCTCTAAATCATTGCATTTCATATAAATAAATTATTTTTTTAAATATATATGCAATAAAATAGGTCCGATGGAAATAACAATTGCATCTTAAATCACATTTTTATATCAAAGTATTACGACGAAGAAATGAGTTTTGGATATAATAATAAAAAAAAACAAAGAATATTATTTATATTTTAGTTGTGATAAAACCTTGTCTGTGTATTACGCTTGTATTTATAGCGATAGAGTCTTCTTCACATAAAGTTTCCCGCAAAAACACAATAACAACAATATCAGCTAACGACATAAACTGTAGTAACACATGCTAGAGGGAGTACAAGTAACTTACTAAGGGAGGCGCCACGCAGGGACAAACACGCCTGAAGACCCTCCTCGCCGCCTTCTTTATGTTTTTCATACTGGCATCCTGCACATACACATATGCCATTATTGCACTGAGGGGTTGGAACATATCTGGCTAAAATAGCACAATCAGAACTCATAATAAATACAGGTTACATTTTAAAAACGATAAACCTTTACGGGAAATGAAATTCCTCTGGCTTCATACTTTACTTATTACCTTAATTTGTCCAATACTAATGATTTATGAATTATAACATACATTTTTGTAAATTTNACTTAAGAATTATAACATACATTTTTGTAAATTTTTTGTCAAATTATTACAATATTTATAAGGATGTATTTGTTGTAATTAATAATTAAGCTGATTTTGCAAATCTCTATCATAAATTTTTTTGAAATTCAAACAATATTATTTTTAGTTACTTTTTTTAGTTTCATACATATTTCATATATACTTTTAATGTAAAGTATATTTAAATGGAAGTTTAAAAAAAAGGAAAATGTTAAAATGTTATCTAGGTGAATACAAATTTTTTTATTTCTCATTTATTCATTAATTTTACATTATTTTCAGTGTAGTAATTTAAATTTATAGTAGGTAAAATAAAGACGCCGTTTCTTTTAAAAATAACTTGCTTCGCTGTAAACAAATCTGATGGATATCAAGTGATTGCTTTGTGCTTTGAGGAACCTTACAAATTCAGTGTAAAGATAAACAATATTACACACAAGTTATTCAAATTCGCGTATGGTTTAATAAGTAAATATTGTACAATTATTGCGAAGGAATAAGAATTTTCCAAATGTGTAATCCACCAAGAAAATGAAAAAAAGACATATATATATATATATATATACAAATATATGTAGATATATGTTCTCTTTAATTTTTTGTGTCTTCAGTAAAATGAAATTCTGCGTATTGTTAACCAGCTGTAGCGCGTATGTGGTACAAAAGTGTAAAATGAGCCAATATTAAGTAATCATTAAATGTATGTGTATTTATAGATGTACCCATAAAACCAGGTATAGAATAGCTGTAAAGAAGTGTCAATGTATGATGCAGTGCAGATGCACTTTGTTAAAGCAGCATTACACGCTCCACTATATGTACCGTTAGACGTTTGAAATGCACTACTCTGTTTCCACACACAATTATTGCTGAATACCTATAACAGTAATCGTTTCTTTATCATACACCCTTGTAATGTATTAATGACCGGTATCATTCCCCGTGCTAAAGGAAAGCTATGAAGATTATTTTATTAGAACAATTTATGCCAAAGTCAAAAATTATTAAATACACTCTTATAAAACAAGTTATATTTCACTAAACAAACATAAACATTAATATAAATACAAATGCTTAAAAATTGCAGCGATTCCACTAATAATGTTTTGTTTCATATAGAAAGAAGCTATTTTATTAGGTTAGTAATATTAGTGTATTTTTCAAGTTAACTTGATTTAAAGCAGGTGGTATAGTTGAAATGTCAAAACAGTTTATGTAAAATATGTCACGTATAACGATGTTTAGTGTGCGTATAATTTCAACTCCTGATGCGAGAGTAGGGATATTTAGCAACGCCTAGCATTAGTGTCTTTAGCAGCGACTAAGTGGGGTAAGTTGGAAAGCAATGATCGCAGAATGAAGAAGGAGGGGGAGCAGGTGTGGTTTGTGAAAGCGCAGTAGCAAGAGGCAACGTCCANAGCAATGATCGCAGAATGAAGGAGGAGGGGGAGCAGGTGTGGTTTGTGAAAGCGCAGTAGCAAGAGGCAACGTCCACCATGTATACTAAATGAAAATATTAGCAGTGACTCAATCGAAAATCCACCAACATTCCCTACATTATTAAGGGACTTNCATGTATACTAAATGAAAATATTAGCAGTGACTCAATCGAAAATCCACCAACATTCCCTACATTATTAAGGGACTTTCCTGGCTGTAAACAACAGTGATAACGGCTTATAGAGCGTTAGTTAACTCTCCTCTCAGTGCCCGCACATTGATATTCACACCGAAAATANCTTATAGAGCGTTAGTTAACTCTCCTCTCAGTGCCCGCACATTGATATTCACACCGAAAATATATGGTTTCATTACTGGCGAGGCTAACATCAGTTAAACAAACGTGTCGAAACGACAAGATAGGTAACGTTGACTTCAAACAATAACGAGGTGTACTTATATTCTATATTTAATTCATNGTGTCGAAACGACAAGATAGGTAACGTTGACTTCAAACAATAACGAGGTGTACTTATATTCTATATTTAATTCATGATGTATCTAAATTGACCATATATAAGTCGTTTTCAATTAAAGCCAACAACGAGGAAACACAAAATTTATATCTTGTGCCAAGCTTTTGAATGTGTTCGTGTTTTGAAAAATAAGAAAACCCTTAACACATTGAGCGCTGTTCATAAAAAAGCTTTGGAAAATCTTAAGAATTTTCGATACCACAATTGGATAGTTCTTACAAATACCTAAGCGGTATTAAAAAGATTTTGAAAAAATACAAAAAAAAATATTTTATTACATTACTGTCTTGTGTGCAGAAAAAGAGAAGTGTCAATTTATTAAAATAAAATGAAATGATTTTTTTTTTACATTTGCAAATATTCATAATGACGATTTATTGGCATACATATAGAGAATTTATCTTAACTTGTTTGTTGGTTACGAGAAAAATATACATATTTATTGCCACTTGTTAACTCGGACTGTGATAGATACAACGTTGCGTAAGAGAACACGTGCACAGGACATTAGTCTTAACTGACAGAGCGGGCACTGTCACTTGTCATGTGAGATCACATGTCCTCGTGCTACTGCATTCCTTTCTTTGCAGACGTTTGAAAGAAAGGCGGTGCATGGAAGGAGCCAGAAAGCCTGAATAATCTACAGTGGCTCATCTCCGAAACTGTGGCACAGAGTGAGTACTTAATAGTACAGAGGTGAAACAACCACTTGAATGGAAATTACACACTGACCAGCAACATGTTAGAACGCAGTTTGCAAATCAGCGTATGTCAACCCACAACCCAGTCAGCTGCCAACCAATAGGAACTCGTTGCAGCGCTCCGTAGCCAATCAGACAGATCTATATTTCGAGAGCCTAGAGCAGCCTAGTAGAGAATGTGCACGCCGCCTACAAATAAACCNGCCAATCAGACAGATCTATATTTCGAGAGCCTAGAGCAGCCTAGTAGAGAATGTGCACGCCGCCTACAAATAAACCAACAAGAATCTTCGTCTCAGTGCACTTATCTACTGTGTGTTGATAGCAGGTTACTACACATATGTGCAGGAAGTTTGCTCAGATATGCAGTCATGTAGGAAGGCACACTTTGTGTTTTCATTCCATTGTTTCACTTACAGAGGTTTAATATAATGTCAGTATTCTAACATTCTATACAAACCTCTAGATTGTTAGACAAAACATTTACAACAAATCTAATCCACATCGAGAGACAATCAAATAACGGTATTTTAAATGTCTAATGTTATCGGGTTATCAGGGTTTTTAAAATTTTCCCTGCTTTTAATCAAAACGCCTACGAAATAACTGATTTAATCATAAAATGAAATTAAACATGTCACCAATATAAATACGATGTTGAAATAAATAACAACAATTTTTTTATTTTTCTGTAAGAGTTACTTGCGTCCTGTGTCATTCGAATTGGTGTTAGTTTCTAGTTCACCTGCTCCAATATTTCACATAGGTTAGCTAGAGTAGAATTTCATAGCAAACCAATTGCAGTTATTTTCTTTTTTATCTAGAGACTGCCGCCCCGTTTTGTGCCGGAAAGTTATTCCGTGGTTTTGGGTCTGGACGCGGGAAATCATGTAGGTATTAGCTTACAACTGAACTAACTACTATTTTAGGCTCGTCCATAAAGTGAACCTTAATCGTCAAAGTTAAACTCATTTACAAAAATTTAAAATGCGAACATTTCGTAAGGAGTTGTGTATAATTATTCCAAAGTGTGATTGTGCAGCACGTTATCATAACAAAAGATAAGTTTGAACAGTATGGACGATTGTGTTTGGTTGTGAAATTGCTTTTAATGAAGATGTACTGGAGTAAATCTGACGTGATGAAGTAAAATATTACTTACTTTATTTCTTGCGAAGTTCCGCTGAATGAAGATGTTTAAAGTTTGCAGGAGAGAACTCTTGGCTTTTCAAATCAATCGAGTTTCGCTGCCGAGTAACAACAGTCGGGAGCTCAATTGTTAAGGCATTTTGTTTATAAACAATGAACACTATTACTGAAACAACTTATTACGGCGAGGAATTCTTATTTCCAAAATATTTCTAAAACACGTTTCAATTTTTTTTGTTTATTTGCGTATTGCAGCTTTTTTGGGACATTTGCCAGATTTCTTTAAAAAATCTGATTAAGAAAGTGGGTTTTTTCAAGATACAGAAAAATGTTTAGTTAACACACATTCAAACACTTTGTTTCAAGCTCGACTTTTTTGTCATAAACGCCATACTTACTTTGCTTCGGTATCCTGTATTTAAGCTTTCTTGTACGGTAGCTGAAATATTTAGAAGGACGCGCAATTGAGACCACGAGAAGAAGCTATTAATGCTGCATATTGGAACACAAATCATTTGAATTACTGTTAAAAGTATTTAAAAATAATCTTACTGAAATTATAATTTTATATGATCCTTTTATATAGGTGAAACCGCCAAATTATCTTATTCTACATGCGAAAACGATATAAGTTTGTAAAATTTGCTCAGTGATCGGACAATGAAAGTCGACATTAAACAGACGTAAATATTAAGAATAATTTATTATCCACATTTCAGTTCCACATATAAGGCTTACTTTCGAGAATGAATAAAAAATAAGTTTTTTGCCACATCGAACTTAACGCAATTAAAATAACGGAGAACACCATTATCCAATTATGGCACCAAATAAAACATTCATAAATATAGCTTGTAAAGAGAGTTTTTATTAAGAATTTGCCAAAGAATATATTGAATGTGAAATAACAGCAGTGGTATGGCTGGATGAATTACAAAAATTGTATTTTAAACATTTTAAAATTTATAATACATTAAATGTAGCCAGTTCGTGGTCGTTCATTACTAAATAAATATAAGCAAGGTAAATAAAGTATATAATAATTTGTGAGAAAATATTAAAATAAATTTTCGCTGCCACAATCTCATAATAACGCCCTTATTAAACGCTGATATGGTATGTAATTGGCCATGAATGTCATAAATAAGGATGAAACATGATGAATAATATATTTGTTAAAACAGTCACACCATGCAAAATCTCGAGTTTATCTACGAATCAGTCTGGTCAAAGTGAATGCTGTGAGTCTTAAACTGTAATTCTCTCATTCCTCTGTGCCAGAAGGAAAAAGCATCATGAAGTCTGTGAACGTCAAACGGATAGAATTAAGAGAATGACATTCCGTGATAGCAATTTCTGGTTAACCTTATCTACCGGAATAATCGAGAATATCATGTAATTGTCATAAGATTACATTATAATATTTACCAGCTGCTTTAACTTTGAAACTTTAATTTTAGTATTGAAAGCTCTTTGTAACCATTTATTAATTATTTGATGAAGTTTATTATTGATTTGCATATGTTAATATAAGGAATACAAATATAATGTTTAATAACTTAATTTCGGTGGTGGTGAATAAAAATAAAATTTTAATTCAATAGAAATAATGATATTGTTTGACATTAAATTCTCCGTAACATAAGCACTGTATTTATATATGAATATTTATTAATATGGTAGAAGCATTAGTTTCCATAACATTTCAATGCGAAAAATTCTGGATAACTCTGTGGTATACAGTTGTCGTCGAAAATAAATTATTATAATGAAGGAAAATATATAACTCAAGTTGCCTTTGTTCTCGATTGTCAGTAACTGAATCACCATATAAAATTTTATTGCCAAGTGATAAATAATGAAAAGTAAATCTCAAAGTGGATTTCTTAAAGGGCAATACACTAAAATGCAAAGTTATAATATAGTAAAAATATTTTTTTAACAACTGTTGAGGGAGGATTCTCGCTTTCATTACATTGTTTGTAAATTGGATTGTATTTGTTTTTCTATGAGATATTTCAATAACGCGGTTCATATAACAAACAATTACATGATTGTGGCCTCGGGGGCTGTGCGCTTATGAGCGCTGCCTACAATGAGTTTAAAAGAGAAATAATTTTAAATAACGTCCATCTTAATGCATAAGTTTAAAGACAAGTGTTTCGAAAATAAAAAATTCTACACAATAATTCTTATTGAGAACTGGCAAACACTATCACCGCCCTCCCCCTGTTCCAACACCATCTCCACCCTCCCCAAACCCCCCTCCTCTTCATAAACCCAACGCTGCTAGTATAACATGATATACTGCAGCACACGAGCGATGAATACTGAACTTTAACTGTGGTACACAAGAACTACAAGACACGCAGACTTCAAGTAAACCTCTAGATAATGAAGGCCTCGCCCCTTGTGCACGTACAACACCTCGCCTGGTGCTACGTGTGTTTCACAGTCGACAACATACAACCGGCGAAACAGATGGACCTGAGATTTAATTAAGAAGGCCTAAACGTCTCTTTCACTCGATATATCCGCCTGGCAGTCCCCTTCTCTAACCACACTCTAGCCCACGGTTACCAACCTTGTTCTCTCTAAACCTAGAGCCTGGCTTTGTGCAGTGACCAGGCTGCTCGCATCCTACCTCAATGTACGTGGTTCAATTCCCGATGGGCCGCACCTGATGTCCATACGCGATAAACATGAAGGAGTTTTTCGTTCGTTGTCAAGTTTCCGCTTTGTACTTCCTCTTCTCCCACAGTTACATTTCGTTGCAATTCCGGGAAACTGTTCCACACTATCCGCTGTCCGCCGAACACGCGTCATTTCTTGGTATTTTGATTCCTTAAGGTCTCAACAACTGTCTGTGCCTGAACGTGAGCTTGCATAACCTACATAATCCGCTCCCCGATGTAATAATAGGGTTGGGGGGGGGGATACAATTATAAGAGCCAGTGCATGGCGTTTCTATATATAATAATTCCAACACATTGCGGGCTATGGCATGCTTCAATTACTGCACATTTTAATGAAGGATCACGCTGTGAACAATTGTAATAGTTTTAAGATGGTGATTTATAAATCCTTGGTGGACAACACTCCCTTATTAAATACTGTTTATGATTATAATTATTAGTACTTTCCGAAAGCAAGAAAAATTTAATAAGATGTATTATTCACGTCACTGGCTGAATACATTCTCGAATATGTAAAGTAAAAATTAACCAGAATTAGTGTAAATTTAATTTTTTTGCCAAGTGATTATGACCAGGCAATTCCCATGATCAGGTAATTCTGTTTATCTCTCTTTATGATATTTACAATGGCGCAGTGGTTTTTTTATATTCAAGTACCTGCAGGGTTGCCCACACAATAGGCCAGTAGATGGCACGATATTAAAGTACCTGCAGGGGAGCCCCAACAATAGGGTAGTATATGGTTTAATATTCAAGTACCTGCAGGAGAGCCCACACAATAGGGCATTGAATGGTTTATTATTAATGTACTTGCAGGGGAGCCCCCACAATAGGGCAGTATATGGTTTAATGTTCAAGTACCTGCAGGGGAGCCCCCATAATAGTGCAGTAGAAGTTTTAATATTTAAGTACCTGCAGGGGATCCCCCACAATAGCGCAGAATTTTTTTAATATTAAAGTACCTGCAGAGGAGCCTCCACAATATTCCAGTAGATAGTTTAATATTCAAGTACCTACAGAGGGCCCCCACAAAAGGCCAGTAGATGATTTAATATACAAGTACCTGCAGGGGACACCCCACGATGGGGCTTTAGATGGTTTAATATAAAAGTACCTGCAGGCCCTCCCCACAATAGGGCTATATATGGTGTAATGTTCAAGTACCTGCAGGGGAACCCCCACAATAGTGCAGTAGATGGTTTAATATTCAAGTACCTGCAGGGGAGCCCCCACAATAGTGCAGTAGATGTTTTAATATTCAAGTACCTGCAGGGGAGCCCCCACAAAAGGCCAGCAGATGATTTAATATTAATATACCTGCTGGGCAGCTCCCATAATATGCCAGTTGAGGGGATAATATTGNTACCTGCAGGGGAGCCCCAACAATAGGGCCGTAGATGGTTTAATATTCAAGTACCTGCAGGGGACCCCCCACAATGGGGCATTAGATGGCTTAATATAAAAGTACCTGCAGACCTGCCCCACAATAGGGCAATATATGGTTTAATGTTCCAGTACTTGCAGAGGAGCCCCCACAATATGCCAGTATATAGTTTAATATTCAAGTACCTGCAGGGGAGCCCCCACAAAAGGCCAGCAGATGATTTAATATTAATATACCTGCTGGGCAGCTCCCATAATATGCCAGTTGAGGGGATAATATTCAAGTACCTTCAGCGAAGCCCCCACAATAGGCCAGTAGATGGTTAAATATTCAAGTACCTGCAGGGGAGCCCTAACAATAGTGCAGTAATTTTTTTTTAAATAAGAGTACCTGCAGGTTTGCCCACGATAGGCCAGTAGATGGTTTTGGATTAAAGTACCTGTAGGGGAGCCCCACAAGCGCAGTAGTTTTTTGATTTTCGAGTACCTGCAGGGTTGCCAACACAATACGTCAGTAGATGGTTTAATATTAAGGTACCTGCAGGGGAGCCGCCACCATAGCGCAGTGGTTTTTTCTATATTCAAGTACCTGCAGGATTGCCCACACAATAGGCCAGTAGATGGTTTAATATTAAAGTACTTGCAGGGGAGCCCCCACAATAGCGCAGTAGTTTTTTTATATTCAAGTACCTGCAGAGGAGCCCCCAAAATATGCCAGTAGATAGTTTAATATTCAAGTACCTGCAGGGGAGCCCCCACAAAAGGCCAGCAGATGATTTAATATTAATATACCTGCTGGGCAGCTCCCATAATATGCCAGTTGAGGGGATAATATTCAAGTACCTTCAGCGAAGCCCCCACAATAGGCCAGTAGATGGTTAAATATTCAAGTACCTGCAGGGGAGCCCCCACAATAGGGCAGTAGATGGTTTAATATTCAAGTACCTGCAGGGGAGCCCCCACAATAGGGCAGTAGATGGTTTAATATTCAAGTACCTGCAGGGGAGCCCCAACAATAGGCCAGTAGATGGTTTAATATTCAAGTACCTGCAGGGGAGCCCCCACAATAGGGCAGTAGATGGTTTAATATTCAAGTACCTGCAGGGGAGCCCCAACAATAGGGCCGTAGATGGTTTAATATTCAAGTACCTGCAGGGGACCCCCCACAATGGGGCATTAGATGGCTTAATATAAAAGTACCTGCAGACCTGCCCCACAATAGGGCAATATATGGTTTAATGTTCCAGTACTTGCAGAGGAGCCCCCACAATATGCCAGTATATAGTTTAATATTCAAGTACCTGCAGGGGAGCCCCCACAAAAGGCCAGCAGATGATTTAATATTAATATACCTGCTGGGCAGCTCCCATAATATGCCAGTTGAGGGGATAATATTCAAGTACCTTCAGCGAAGCCCCCACAATAGGCCAGTAGATGGTTAAATATTCAAGTACCTGCAGGGGAGCCCTAACAATAGTGCAGTAATTTTTTTTTAAATAAGAGTACCTGCAGGTTTGCCCACGATAGGCCAGTAGATGGTTTTGGATTAAAGTACCTGTAGGGGAGCCCCACAAGCGCAGTAGTTTTTTGATTTTCGAGTACCTGCAGGGTTGCCAACACAATACGTCAGTAGATGGTTTAATATTAAGGTACCTGCAGGGGAGCCGCCACCATAGCGCAGTGGTTTTTTCTATATTCAAGTACCTGCAGGATTGCCCACACAATAGGCCAGTAGATGGTTTAATATTAAAGTACTTGCAGGGGAGCCCCCACAATAGCGCAGTAGTTTTTTTATATTCAAGTACCTGCAGAGGAGCCCCCAAAATATGCCAGTAGATAGTTTAATATTCAAGTACCTGCAGGGGAGCCCCCACAATAGGGCAGTATATGGTTTAATGTTCAAGTACCTGCAGAGGAGCCCCCACAATAGGCCAGTAGATGGTGTAATATTGAAGTGCCTGCAGGGGAGCCCCCATTATAGGCCAGCTGAGGTTTAAATATTCAAGTACCTAAAGGGGAGACCCCACTATAGGCCAGTAGAAGGTTTAATATTCAAGTATCTGCAGGGGAGCCCCCACAATAGGCCAGTATATGGTGTAATATTCAAGTACCTGCAGGGGAGCCCCCACAATAGTGCAGAAGATTGTTTAATATTGTTCATGGACGTCCCCTCGGGCCACAATAGTGCAGAAGATTGTTTAATATTCAAGTACCTGCAGGGGAGCCCTAACAATAGGGCAATATATGGTTTAATGTTCAAGTACCTGCAGGGGAGCCCCCACAATAGTGCAGTAGATGGTTTAATATTCAAGTACCTGCAGGGGAGCCCTAACAATAGGGCAGTAGATGGTTTAATATTCAAGTACCTGCAGGGGAGCCCCCACAATAGCGCAGTATTTTTTTTATATTAAAGTACTTTTTAGAGGAGCCCCCAAAATATGCCAGTAGATAGTTTAATATTCAAGTACCTGCAGGGGAGCCCCCACAAAAGGCCCGNTAGAGGAGCCCCCAAAATATGCCAGTAGATAGTTTAATATTCAAGTACCTGCAGGGGAGCCCCCACAAAAGGCCCGTAGATGATTTAATATTGAAGTACCTGCAGGGCAGCTCCCATAGTAGGCCAGTTGAGGGTTAAATATACAAGTACCAGTAGGGGAGCACCTACAATAGGCCAGTAGATGGTGTAATATTCAAGTGCCTGCAGGGGAATCCCCCATAATAGGCCAGTTGAGTGTTAAATATTTAAGTACCTGCAGGGAAGACCCCACTATAGGCCAGTAGATGGTTTAATATTCAAGTACTTGCAGGGGAGCCCCTACAATAGGCTAGTAGATGGTTTAATATTCAATTACCTGCAGGGGAGCCCCCACAATAGGGCAGTACATTCGTGGATCTTCACGTACCTGCAGGGGAGCCCCCACAATAGGCCAGTACATTGGTGGATCTTCACGTACCTGCAGGGGAGACTCCACTATACGCCCGTACATAGGTGTATTCTCAGGTACATGGAGGGGAGCGTCTGCAATGGCCAAGTCATTGGTTTATCTTCAGGAACCTGCATGACAAACACTTCTTTAACACCAGCACAACAACGCACAATCCTCAGCAAAAGGAGAGGTTGACTTTACACAACTGCTGCTGTATTTTACTATTGTGATAGTTGATTATATATTCATGCGTATCAGTCTCTCCTTTACAAGTAAATAATCGCAAGAATTTTTATACATAAAATTATTTTAAAAAACATTTAATACACAGATTTCACATACTTGTTAAAAAAACATTTTATACTAATGGGACCAAGATAAATCACTTCAGAATAAACAATTATCCTACTAATTCACATAAATAAAACATTGTTCTACTTGATTTCCATCTGTATTTATAAAGTTATGATAAGTTAATATTCACTCTTGTTTCAAATATGAATAATACAATTTTAAAATTTAAGTACTATGGTGGAATGCAGTTGTATTAATAAATGTGGTGTATCAAGTCTACCTCCCATTAATTTTTCTGCGTGATATACTCTACGATGAAGGGGCTATTATTTTGTACATAATTGCACATAAAATTATTGACCAGTAACTCTTTTTGTTGTGAAATGTTGACAAACTACATTGGATTTTAATATACGTAATGCACAGCTACAGTTAACCACAGCGTTGTGTTTTAGCCTATTTTCCGAATGAAAGTTATACTTACTCGCTCACCTAGTTGTCTGTATGTAATGTTTGTCCCTCCAACCCCCTAGTAATTTTTAGTCCCGACAACAGAATTTATCTAAACTAGGTCTAACATTATCATATTTAAGGTAATCAGACTTCCAAAGTTTTCAATCACGGTGGGTACTTATTTTTAAAAAATGGTTGGTTATTTTTAATGTTGACCACTACGTTGTATATTTGGAAACAATTATCCGATTCAAACCACATGTCCACCATTATCAGTTCATTAGTTAAAAATTACTTTTTAAATGCGTAAATGTCATTTATCTGCAATTTTGGAAGAAAGCGGAATTTTAAAAATTAAAACTTTTCCATTACAATTCGTGAACCATTTGAACGATTTGAACGAAATTTGGTACGTTGACAGTGCATGTTGTAACTTATAATTAAGAAACCTATAATTTTATAGGTTTACCATTTTTTAAGATCATGTAAATTGAAATATTGAACTCTTACATTATATCTCGGGAATCTTAATACAAATTTAAAACTAATTTTGTATATTAACATTGCAGTATGTGCGCAATGAATGAGCAATAACGTTAGAAACCGATAACAGCATTAATCCGCCATTTTGTAATATAATGCAAATTGAAAAACAATTTATGCTTTCCATTATATCGCGGGAACAATTTAGCTGAATAGAAAAAAAAATCGTACTTTCACAGTGCATTGTGTTAGTATTATATGAAATAATTTATAATGTTATTAGACTGTAATTTGCTAAAACCGAGCAAAATGAAAATTTTAAGCTCTTATATCTTATCTCGGGAACCAACTATCCAGTTTAAACCAAATCAGGTAAATTGGCAGTGCATGGTGTAGGAATTGAATAGTGATAATGCTATTATCCCGCCATTTTGAAAGACAGATCAACACTAGTAGCGCTGCACATGGCCATTTTAAAGTGAGTCTGGCATTATTCACAGTATGGCTGCAGTAAAAATAATCTCGAATAGTTTACTATATTTGTTCAATAACTTGACATATCTCGGTATCTATTAGAAGCATGAGATATGACTGAACAGAGCATGATTTAGGATGTTTTCTACAATAACCCATACGGAAAACTAAAGCCTTTATATCATATCTTGGTAACCGGCCAAGATATTTCACACCAAATCCTGCACACAAGCAGATTTACGGTATATCATAAGAAATACATGATTTAAGTATCTCACACACTTGTTTGCAAAATGATGTTTGCTGTAAATATTTGAAGTTGAACTTCCTAGTCTACCAAAAATTCAAACTAATTAATATCGAAATTGAAGTTCCGAATTTCACCTCCATGGTGTATTTGGTTGCATGTCAGCTTACTGTACGAGGTAATAATATTATATAAAATTCAAATTTTAGACAATGTCTAAATTTGACGCTGATATAAACGGAGTCGTATTATTCTGTTTCTCATATATATGTTCAGATTTTGATGTTTGATACTTATTGTCTTACGTCTTACATTTCTGTATTAACAGTGAGTTAAGTAGATTATTAATTGTTTCTGTGGCTAAAAATGTGAGAGCAAAATTTCCAAATAAATTGTTATTATTATTTAATAACTAAATAATNCCAAAAAAAAAAAGGAGGGGAATAATATGAATTATATTCTTAGATATATACGACACTCAAGGAAGAAACATAAAAACAGAAAAATAACCTATTATGTNTATTATTATTTAATAACTAAATAATATATATGATGGGTATAAATATGAATTATAATCTTAGAGATATACGACACTCGAGGAAGAAACATAAAAACAGAAAAATAACCTATTATATCGGGTATAATTATTAACAATTTTCCTATATCAGATGANTTTCCAAATAAATTGTTATTATTATTTAATAACTAAATAATATATATGATGGGTATTAATATGAATTATATTCTTAGATATATACGACACTCAAGGAAGAAACATAAAAACAGAAAAATAACCTATTATGTNTTAATATGAATTATATTCTTAGATATATACGACACTCAAGGAAGAAACATAAAAACAGAAAAATAACCTATTATGTCGGGTATAATTATTAACAATTTTCCTATATCAGATGAAAAATAAGGACCGACACATTCTATGACAAGAATAAAAACCTTTTTAGGAATTTGCTTAAAATCACGTACCACTTAATAACGATAAAATAATCAACTGGATCATAGGGCTGTGAAAATATTTCTGGTCAAATTTATACACTCTAAGCCTGAATCAGTGATTGGAATCAGTGAAATAACATTCACTGAAAGTAAGTTGACAAGCTACTGTCATCTTGCGAATCAAACAAATGAACTTCTAACATGTGACTTATGGCAGTTGACATCCAGACTTTGAGCATAAAACATAAATAAATCAGTGAAATGTAGTCAATAGATAAACTAGTTGTATGGCACTGATCAAATCAGTCAATAAATCTTTAATGATTTTCACTGAATTGGCTCAATTCTCACTGTTTCAGATTTAGAGTGTATATCCACGGCATTATCTCTACTCGCAAGTCATGACAGTATGTAAAATTACTTGCTCTTGTAAAAATTCTAAACCTCTATGTCCGGATGTACAGTAATTGAATATGTGACTCACCCCTGACTCTGGAACATCCTTCAGGTGCCCCTCGGGTGTCTTGGAGATGGGTGACGTAGCCTCTTCCAGACGTTCCCTGTAACAAGTTTGCCTTTGTTAGTGTATTGCCAGCATCCACCGACGTCTCACATCGATCAGTTAAACTGAAATTTAACCATGGAGCAAGATTTTAAATACAGGCCAAAAAGCCTTCATTCAATAACTGATTATTAAGTTCGGGTGAATAAATTCTGTCCTCGCTATGCGTTAACTATATATTCACCTGAAACGACTGTTGTATGTACATAATATTTAGTATACATTTGCAGTAATGTCAGTGTACGTTGTAACTGTGTACTTGCTAGGCATGTTTGAAGTACTGGAAGGACGTGGTCAGAAGGAAACAGGTAGATAAGTAATTAACTGAGCAGGGCTCATATGACTACAAATGAGATGGATGTTGCTACTTGCAGATAGCATCCGCGTGACTCCGCCTCAGATCGCTGGCAACACAAAGCAACCTGTCACTGAAATGCTGAAGACTGCCGTCCTGTCGCTGAAATCTTACTCATTCCAGAAAGGAAACTGCGAAGTGATACGGGTATTTCTTGGAGACTAACTTACGTCCAGGACATGTGTGGTAAAACCCTCCTAAAATAATTCGACCACTGATAATATATTAAATATTATTGCCTTTCTCGCAACACTCGAACATTTCATGGGGTTAATGAAAACGCTAATAAATTACCCCGAAAAGAAAAGACATTTTTACTTATTAAACTCGTTTCATATCTAAACATTTTCCCTAAAAAATGTAATAAAAAAATTAATACTGCGTTTTAGAATATCACGGAAAACAAGCAAAATGGAAAGCTGACTTGCGACCATTGTCTGCTTCTCATGAAGTCCACCTGCATGTCTCTGGGAATACTATAGTACATTTGTGGTATATATATCATATAAGAACATTATTGCGTTACCGATATGTTTGTACTGACATTTTTCATTCCATAATAAGCATCGTATACAACGCGAATTAACAAAATGTTCTGTGGTAAATAATAATTTGATCAAAGCCAATCAATAAGTCTTAATACAAATATTCTGAAGAAAAATACCCTCATCCCGCATAAGGTGTGCATTTGCATAAGTTAGGTAAGGAACAACATATTTACGGAAACTTTTTATATATATAAAACGAACCAGTAAAATAAAGTATTTTAAATACTGTATTAAACAATTGACATTACCCTATTTTAAACCCTGAGAAAATCTTTTTTTTTTTTTTTAATTTTATTGACCTAATTATACTCTACCAAGGAAACAGTGGAATTATCAGGGAACTACACTATGAAATATTTTGTGTAGAGTAAACTATTATTTTTATAATATAATACAGCATAAATAATAACTCTTTTATATCTACGCTCACCCATAAAATATGCATGGTTTTATATTGTAACAGCAAACGTTATAATTAAGCATTTTATCGTAGTCTTTGAATTACATTTTATAGAAGGAAATATGGTCACAATGTAATATATTGTGTCTCTGATATTCAAAACTGGTACACATATGAGAGACATTTTACAACTTAAAATTTTTAAAAATTACTATTGAAGAGTGAATTGTTCCTATACTCCCTCTTTTGCCGTTATGATGACAAACTTCAAAGATTCTTATTATCTGATTAACTATATGTAATTGTGGCTGACATTTTTCTTGTCATGAAAACTGGCCGTCTGGGACGTTTCATCGAAACGTTATTGAGAGTTTGGTAGAATATCGTATACGTTATGTTTCCTAATATATCCATTTTACATTGCCAAACCAAAGGGCAAACTATGTGGTGTTCGACAAATATAGCATACGAGTTTATTTATTCATATTTCTCTAACTTATATAGTCAAGGACAAGAAACTATCTGAATGGGTAAATTAAATATTAGCCGAATGTAATAAAACGTTATCACATTCACAGTAATTAACATACACCAAATTAATTTGGTCTACAAAGCCGATATTTTAAAAATAAGTGATTGATTTACAAATTAAGCGATTCTTTTGACAATTTCATAAAATGTATATAAATTTGGTGGTTAACACTTTATTATATAACTCTTTTGTGTCATAGTAGTTTTATATCTTTGTTATTAGAATCTATCCTCAAATTGGCATCACAATAAAGAAAAAAAGTATCAAATTATGTTAATGTGGCCTGCTCAATTACTAATTAAAATTCAACGCTTTTGAATGTGTTGTTAGGTACAAAGTCAGACAATAATTTGGAATGGCACCGTTGTAAGAAGAAATGTTTTTGCTGCAACAGAAATATGATTTCAGTTGTTGGAATGTTAAAATACCGCTTATTATTTAATCGCACTTGGCTTTGAAATAGTGTTATACAAATATATGAAAATAAAAATTTATTTTATCTAATGTATCAAATTTCCGTGCCGCATTAGGTTTCAGCCTGTTTTTCGTCTGTTGTGATGAAAAAAAATAATACCTGAAATTACTTCATCTTAGAAAGTTTTCAAAAATTTCTTCGAATTCATACTTTTACTTAAGCATAGCCATGAGCACTTCTAAGAGACAAAGATTATTTGAAAATTATTAAACAGGCCTGTAGAAGAGAACGTACGATTACGTATTGTACGTCAACAAAAATTTAATGCCAAATTTAACGAGCAGCAAATAACTACCTAGTTCTTAAGATTTGACACATAAGCTCCTCATATTTAGGATTCTGAATACCACAAAATGGCAGCTCAATGACCACTGAATTAACATCTCATTTATTGCTTAACTTTTTAGCAAAATAACGGTTTTATTGAAGTAGCTGCACCATACTACATAAATATGGTTTAGAAGATGTTGATAGATTGAAAATGTAATAATTAAATGCGGCATAACATACACGTAAATGTACTCCAGTTTAATATTAGCCCTACGTGTTACATGCTGTAGAGTCCGTATTTTTTTGTTGCTGTTATGTTTTGGTGTTACGCCATTTCTTTTAACGCGTGTTTCATTGGCAGAAGATTTGGTAGGGCTGCTCGGTGTCAAGCTTTGTTATTTATTTAAATTTTGTTACACTTTTTCTACTTTGGTGAAATCTATCAACGTTGGTTTTGACAGGACATTCATCGTTTTTAAATTAATCTGCCCTACAATGAATTGTTTGTAAAATTTTTCATCTAAAAATTATTTTAAAATATGGTTAATTTTTATTATGGCAAGAGGACATTTTTTTGGCATTGTTTTGCAACAAGTCGGTCTGGTTAACTATTTGTATGCATAATTTTGCAAATGCCACAAATGAGTAGCCACCGTAGGAGAAAATGTCATAAATCTGTCGTCCGTTCGGAGAAACATAAGTATTTAATGGACAAAAACAAAATCTACTGTAAATGACATACCGAGAGAGACACGTGAAGATTAACGTATTCTTATTAACATTATATTACTTAGAGACGAAGATAAAAAAGTGCAATAACAGGATTACTTTTGCCTTAGTGGGAGGCGCTAGCCTAAAGTTCTGTAGCCTTTAGCTCAATCACTCGATTCGGTGAGCGGAGAAAATTAAGATTAACATTAATCATTGTAAAAACCTTATATCTTATTCAGGTACCACCTCTACGTCCGAGTAAAATTGGTACCAGTATAAACTGGAGAGAACTGCAACTCCAGAGTACACGATGTTGTTGGCTGGATTACCAGAAACCTATACATTTTGAACATTCAGATTTATAACTCACCTTCGAGTTGGAGCGGAAAAAATCGCTGCTGGAAAGAATATGCAAAATATTAAAAACATTTTGCCAGTCATCTTGATAAATGTTAGACCTCCTTAGCTTGGTTAAGAAATTCCGTTTTCTTGTTGAATTAAATAAAGAAGCAAGATTGTCAACTTTTCTTGCATCGAGCTTATTATATTTCTCTATGGTATGTGGTTTCGAATTACATATTTGTTTGAAAAGAAATTAATACTAGTTAATTGTGTTGATTTTAAAGCTGCTGCTTTCTTATTAAAGTGTAATTTTTATTCCTGAGAACCACAAGTAGGAGCAAAACTACACCGTGTTGATTCCTAAAACATTCCGTTTTAATAACTGTTTGTGCGATGGTGACCTACTGGCCCTTAACTATATCATTTTTGTTCCATCTATAAGTAGGAAATGAAACTATGTACATCTGCGAGAAATGCAATTTGAATAATATTTTATATTATTTCTTAGGGGGTTTCAAGGAACAAAACGGATAGCAGTTTTACAATTATTATTACGGGAACTGTCTGACGGTTTAAATGTTACTGAAAAGATCTATAGATCAACGTTTTTTCTGTGATCCGTATTTAGTAGAGTGACTGCGGAAACTGCCATAGCTCAGATACGTGACTCAGACCACCGAGGGTATAAATAAACACTCCACAACTAGTAGCGACAGTACGAAGTGCGAACACATCATCCAGGAGTGTTGTTCCACGCCTTTAGCCGCAGGAGAATCCGCTAAATTCGACTCTCTCTTCAATTTGGTGATCAGTGGAAATATGGCAATCACAGGCCAATCAACCAGAGAGATGCAAACACTCTAAGGCACCACTGAAAATTTAAATACACTCCGTGCGGCTAAAGATTTTAATATTTTTGGCTTAGATTTTTTGACACAGTTGGAAGAGGCCGTATTTAATCAATCAAAGAAAATAGTGGCATTTCTCAATAATGTGTAATCTAACCTTAAATGTGAAAATTTTAAATTTAAACTTCTCACTCTCTATTTCCTTATATTGAAAGAAAAACGATAAAATCGCTCGTCACATAAAATCCAACCATACTCTTACCACTCTCATGTGAATTGATAAGTGTTTTCTCCAAGTCATTAAGTCGCCACAATTCAATTTTGAAGAAATTATAATTATTGCGGGCAACCTAGATGTATTGCTATCGTACATCTAACATTTCTGTGTGCAGACGGACATGTCCTCACTCATGACATGTTAACGCATATTACGAACCTCTAGAATTAAAAGAAATTAATTTTAAAGGGCATCAGTATCCATTAGGGCTTCGGCAGCAACCACTCATAAGGTATTTTATGGATTTTAGGCACCGATGGACGAAAATTGTTACAATTTATTTGCAGATTTAATTGCATCTGTTTAAACCAAAATGATCAGCTATTTTTTTTTATTTATTTAATTCGTAAAAATAAAGTGCAGTATTACCCTAATGCTTATCTTAATGGAAGCGGAATAGATTTAAACTAATTTTCTATAAATACAAAACATGCATTACACCAGTTTTGTTTCTAGCTTCAAAATATTAAAAAAATGTATAATATTTGTAGAAATTTTGAAATTCAGCCTGTCTGGGTGTGAAAATAGAATTAATGTGATACCAATGAATGCTCAGTACCTATCTCCTATACCAGATGAGATAATACGACGTTTCTTGTTTCAGTAGAATAACATTTTAATGCTTATAATTATTATAATAAATTCCACAGTCCAGAAAAACTTTTAGGAGAGGTAAGCAAAAGGAGCAAGAAATGTCAGTTATATTATTTTGTCACTCAGTAATTAGATTACAAATAAAATAACAGGGCTTACTAACCACAAAAAAAAAATTATTTATCATTGCACAAACTACATTGCTAGTGGGCAAAGAATAAAATTCTCTTTTTACGAATCACGTGTAAAATGTATAAAAATTTAAGTAACTAATTTCATTTTAAAAAGAAGTACTACAAATTTCCGTTTTCGGAATCCTCGCGTGAATATCACAATCGCTTTTGCTAATTAACAATTGACTATAAATCGCTCCCTAGTTCGTATATTAATTAAGCAAAATATTTTATGGAAATAATAATATGTTGTTATTATTTTCCTGGAAGATAAAATTTGGGTGTTCTCTATTTGACGTTTTGATTTTGCTCCAGCTTTCTTGTAATGACCTTTTATTAAGAACATAACACACCCACGAGGAATATTAATGTTCCCTTCTAAAACTAAAACACTATATCGTAGCACCTCAACATGCCCATAAACTGTAATATATAACTCATATGTTTGAAAATATTTTGATTACGAGAATTTTTATAATGATCACCTGTATTTAATTTGTCAAGAGGTNTTGAAAATATTTTGATTACGAGAATTTTTATAATGATCACCTGTATTTAATTTGTCAAGAGGTCTTCCGCGTGTGAAATATTAGGACCTGTTCTTCAAGATCCACACTACGTTAGACGAACTGATTTTCTTTCGTGCGATATGTCACTTTCGAGTAGGTGAGAAACATTACAAGATGCATCGACCAGTATCGATTTTACTGTTTCGTTGTAATTGTGGTGGTCTTGAATAAACACGCAGAAGGACTTTTAAACTGTACCAGACTATGCATCTCATTACAATTTTTTGAAGCGGAGTGTTTCTTTTATTAACATAATTCCTTTATAGCCTACTTTCCATGGAACATTAAGCTTATGAAATCACCAGAATATGATGATGAAGGTACGCCATTAATAAATANATAGCCTACTTTCCATGGAACATTAAGCTTATGAAATCACCAGAATATGATGATGAAGGTACGCCATTAATAAATATTATATGTATTATACAGGATGTAATGACATTTAAGAGCAATATTGCACCATGTAACATAATCACGATGCAGATTTAATTTAATTTTCATCTTATACTAATGTACTATTATAATGTTTAAACTTTCGAGTGAAGACGATTGTATCAATCCGTGTAAGGTTAAAACACTTTCAAATCGGTAGGCAATATTTATCACTCATTTGCATAATTTCGGTATGCTAATTAATAACAGTTTTTTCACCATACACTACCAACTCAAAATTGAATAATTACTTACATTTTTTTTTAAAACCTATATACCTTGCACCCAAAATCTTTCATGATAATTTAACCAGATAGAATCACCAAAGTTTTAGTCAATAAAAACGAACATACGATTGTGGAGTTTTCTACTTTTGGGGGCCGCAGTAGCATAGTGGATTTACTACACGCCTACCACCTAGGCGAACAGGTCACAATTCCAGGTGGGGTTGCTTCCGGAATTACGTATCGGCATCATCTGTTTGAAGGGTTTTCTAGGTGATCTCCAGTTTCCTCCACCCTTGCATTCCGGCGCTGCTCCATCCTCAACTCACTTCACCCTATCGTCTCTTGACATGCGAAGAGCCGCTTTCCACTTTCCACTTTTTCCGTAATTGTTAACGTGTTTGAATATAATTTTGGAATATTTGCTACTATTCTCATTAATGTNTAATTGTTAACGTGTTTGAATATAATTTTGGAATATTTGCTACTATTCTCATTAATGTTTCATTTATATGCATATCAGCGGATGCTGTAGGCATCGTTGCTGCGCCGTTCCTTTACTATTTGTGAACTACAATGTTTTCTTGATTCTAGTTTTTGCTTTCGTTCACAGCAAGGCGACTCTGTGGAACCCTATTTGTCTACGGCGTCCAAACTGGCTATGGCATATTTCGGGTGCTTACCCTCGATTATTACCATAAACATAATTCCCAGTCTCGTATAACTGTAATGCGTGTAGTGTAGTANTTTTTTTTTTTTTTTTTTTTTTTTTTTTTTTTAGATGAAGGTGGCTTATATATAATTTGGTAGCAGGTGCCGAAAATGGTAATAGGAGAGCGTTTTCAAATCCGAACATCCAGACGAACAATATTTGTTTGCGCGCGTGTGTGTGTGTGTGTGTAGTAAGGGGATCACGTATGGTTAAGTGGGACATGTACAAGTTAATACCTGGCACAAATCGTAGCGTGTTTTTGAAGCAATGTTATTAAAAAGGCCTACATAAAAATTACACAAAATTACAGATACACAACCACAAGTCTCAAATCACTGCACAATTTCCAATATTAAGTGAAATTTACAGGTGCCTAAACCACTGAGTTTTGGATAAATCGTAAGGGTCCCTACTTAATTCAATGCATTAGAATCAAGAAGTCATCATAGTCAATCTTACTACCAGAGGTAAGTGAAGACTAATTAAAACTCTAAACTGACAAGAATTAACTTGTAAGTTGTGGAATGTTAAATGTTTCCAGCTAATACCGTGGNTAAAACTCTAAACTGACAAGAATTAACTTGTAAGTTGTGGAATGTTAAATGTTTCCAGCTAATACCGTGGAATTCTCGGGTCACAATCATGACTTCTCACATTAATAAACAAAAAATCATCATTTTTAATGTAGTTTCAGTTACAAGCAAAGGTAATCTAGTCTTCAGACATTAATACAATTGCTCAGCTTAATGTTGGTTAAAAATAAATTAAGCAATGCAAAAAAATTGATAATAGTAAAAGAACGTGGCATTTCCAAAGAAACAAAAAATAATACAGAATATGATGTATTTCAACACTTCTGATTGCCCTGAATACGAATTTAATAGGGGCATCAAGATATTGATAGTAAATGCGATGAATTGGTTTGTATTAGGGATATGAAAATGAGGAAACTGGAGAGTAAAAAAAAACATAAAATTTATAAAAAAAAATGAATGTTAAAAGAACTTTTTAATTAAGTAAAATGCAAGAAGACCTAACTAAATTAACTCAACTTCATGATAGGCGAGTCAAGGGAATGTGTGCGCCCATGCGCTATCGCACATCAGAATAAGATTTTATTCTGTGTTAGGCAACCCAATATAACACCATCAACCGGTTTTGGATTTTTTCCAAACAATGAATTTATGATGATAAAAAAAATTGTCTTAAAATCATGCGAATCCTTATTGTTCTTTTTCGAACACGCGATATTGCATCGGCGCAGACACACCCTGTGATATCTCATATATCGAAGTTAGGTTTACACAAGACAGATCTTAATGCATTTACCACCACTGAATACCGACATGTTATGGCAATTCTTGAATTTCAGTATTGGAGGTCTTCCATTCTTTCCTGGCTGTGGTATCGCGGTTATCGCTGGAGCATATTCTATGCAGTATGTAAAGTGTTCTTCTACACACTGCCGGTCTGTAAGTCCCGATTTTCTTGAAAGGATATGGTAAAAAGTAAAGAACAGCTAGCTTACATATATGAATTTTCTCCTTGTCGGACGATACCCGAGGACGCACAAGACATGAATAGTTCTTGATACACAAATTATGCGAATTTTTGGCATGGATTGCGTGTCTTTCTCGCACGCTCGAGAGGTAATGCGCGCGTCACTCGCCGTCACGAAGACATGTACCGCGCCTCGCCCCGCCACTCAGGCCCCGTACGCACGCCGGACCGTGCACATGCACCGGTCGACGGAGCAAGGCTTACCGCACATTTCAAATACATTGTTTTATAACGTTCTCCTTATCGCTTCCGGTGATGTGTCATAGAGTTTGAGACAAATTTCGGCGCAATTTGCAGCACTTTTATTCTTTCGCGCACCATTGCTCCGAAACTACAAGTGCCACGGACGCGGTAGAGAGCTCATTCGAAAGGGCTCAAAAGGGCCCTCCTTTAATCTGCAACATCCAGTGATATGCTATTAAAATTTTCGAAGCAGCTGCGTTTTGAACTCGTGATACAGAGTCATGCAACGAAAGAAGAGCAAATATCCGTGTCTAAATCAGTCACAAAACCAACAACCGCCATTAACTTTGGCAGAACGAAGGCAAAGGTATAGATGGAAGCCAAAATCAAGAGAATCGGATTACCAGGAAAGAAGTTATGGGGCTCCAAATACTAGCGCGCAGAACGAAAACGGCGCGCGCACCGCTTCTCCGCAGCCGGGTCCCTTAGGAGTGCCACCAAAACGTCCGAGAATGTCAGATATGTATTTGCGAAATTGAGATAAAGCTGANGGAGATAAAGTTGACGAGTTCACAAATGACTTTCCCTCCCCACACCATCCCCCCTCCCCCTCCGCACAGGTCAAAATCGACCATAACACGGGCCCACCAATGTTGTTACTAAAGCAACCAGCAGCGTCATCGCGCTACTCTGGCACAGACAAACAGTTCACCAAGCTATTTATAAACAATTCCTTCGGGCATTTGTGCGGTGTGTACGATCGCCTCTTGCACAAGGATATATCGAACTATGTGTTTCATTCAATATCCAATACCTTAACTACACAGACATGGAATCCATATTCGGTAGGTGCCATAAACGGTGATCTACCAAGGGCAAGTTTTTTGTTTCCAGTGGTGAGGAGGAGGTCAAAGTGTTCGTACTTCACCTCTTTGGCAACTCATAAGGGAACGACAATAGCCTCGTTGGTGGGGGAGTACACGTTGACTGATACAGCAGGGTTGATATTATCGAAGACTTTAATTTTATAGAAGTGCAAGGAATCCGAGTCCAATAAAATCAAACTTCCCTTCAACGGCTTCAGATTGCCAGTCCACTCGCTCGGGATATTCGCATTCTATGAATCACGCTAAAATCGAACACTGTGGTCGCTGGTATTTTTCGTTTTAATGATGGCTTCTATCCTCTTGATGGATTCTGGTTGCTCAATGTACGACGAGGCACGAAGCGGTTCCAGTTTGTTAAGTCGGAGCTGTAGCTGATTAACTTTTGACATCACCCGCCGCGATTTGCGCCCTTTCTTTCTCATTCTTTGTTTTCTCGTATTTTTCCTAATTAGGATTTTACGACCTTTTTGATTTCATCAGACTCATAGACTGGTACACTCACAGTTTTGAAATCCTCTCGTTCGTACCTTCGTTAGATGATGATGGTTTCGCATAATTACACTCGGAACACAAATTAAAGGCAATTGGGCCCTGCTCTCGTACTTCTTTGGTGAAATATCCGGTGATATTTTTCGTAATGCGAGATGGAAATATCTTGTGACGAACCATCATCGTTTCGTGCGACGTACATATTTCAATTGCGCCGAAAAGCGGTTTCTGCATCCACAAAAACATTAGCATTACCTTCCTAGACCCTGTCGCACTGTATAAAGAACATAGAAGATACGCGACTCTGGTCGCCTTTTATACCTGCATGCAGAGCACGCGATATCACGTGTATACACAGATGTGCATGTAAGGATTTTAAACTTGAAAAAAAGTTTTCCATTCAGACTGTGATGGATTAATTATATTTTTATATTTTTTTTGCAGTCTTTTATGGCTTTTTGGAATGTTGGGAATTGATGTCTTGGTAGGTAGGCCCTTGGGACACATGTAATACTTGAAGCTTGACTCGATGCATGGAGGTGGTCTTTTCTCTATTTTGGGTTATTCAGTACATCATCGCTTATAAAAACCGCACAAGATATAATCATAAATCTAAAAATTCAACTTTATAACTCGGTAAATTAATTTTTTTTTTAAAGTCAAATGAATAGAGTTGATAGGAAACTAAAATTAATGTAGAAGCTAAAAGAAGGGTTGTGAGAGGGAGTTGGTGGGATAGAGAGCGGGAAAGAGTGAGAGGGAGGAATAGTTTTTCATGGTTTAGCAAAACTCAATGCACAATTTTCCTAAAATTAAAAAGAACCTTGGATTTTTTCATGAAAACATTTAATGATTTAATAATTTGTATGATTTAAAAATATTTAATAAAAGGCAAGGGATTTTTTTTGTCTCCGCCATTTCCTCCATACGGTTTCGTCTTTAGTTAAAAAAATGTTTCACCTTGCTATGAAATTAAGATTTTTATATAAATATCTATTAAGTAAATCTGATTAGTCAAGTTGAAAATACTTTAAAACTATTTATTTTACATGTAGGTGCTGTGCCGAAAGAAAATTATTTTCTTATGTCGGATAATAAATACATATTTTGGGTTTGGCATATTCTAAATCTGTAGAAGTAATATGGCCTTGATATACACAGAAACATACGTATTTTCTTGAAGGGTTAGAGGGCGTATCCATTAAGATTGTTAGGATAGCCCAGCAATCCCTAGACGAGCCGAAGAAGAGTTTCTGTTAGGAAACGAGTCTCAGGCGCCACACTTCCCCATTTAAATTGAATTGTACCCGTAGGCCCATATTCACACTACTCACACTTCTAACAGTATTATTCAACCCAATGTAACAGTAATGTTTAATATTTCTTCAATAACCNCCAATGTAATAGTAATGTTTAATATTTCTCCAATAACTACCTTTTGGAGGTAAACCTGCACCTTTGCAGAAATCAGGGTAACACAGTTTGTATTTAAATACATATTTATCTTATGGCAATCCGAGATGCAGTTGTACAGTACTATAGGGAGGAATCCTCAGTGCTAACTATAGCTAATAAGTTATGGANAGAAGTTATGGCTCATTTAATGAGGTGGCTGGACTTGTAATATTGTTCGAGACTCACTCATGGTATAACTGAGAATGATAAAAAAATCAAACTTATTACAAATTAGTGCGGAACCCACTTTAGCTAGGAAGGTCTCTGCAGAATCATAACATGTTTTAGCTCAA
Source organism: Clitarchus hookeri (assembly GCA_002778355.1). NCBI lineage: Eukaryota > Metazoa > Arthropoda > Insecta > Phasmatodea > Phasmatidae > Clitarchus > Clitarchus hookeri. The sequence continues at coordinate 4,426 of NQII01010221.1, read as the reverse complement.
GTTTAAAACTCTTAAATCTATTAATATAAAAATGGGAGGTTAAAGTATTGTATAGCTAGTTTTGAACACCTGACCATAATTCAGTTATAAATTTACTGAAAAGGTTGTGCTTTTTGATACGAGGTAGCCCCCATGAATATTATTTTTGCATGAGGATGTGATTTTCTTCTCAACATCTATCAACTTCAGACGTATAATTAAGTTGGAATAAAATTTGCTTTAAAATCGTCTAAAATAAAGACAGTATTGCAAGTGAATCCGTTCCTACACCATTTAGCAGCGTATCTATTNGTTCCTACACCATTTAGCAGCGCATCTATATTTGTTATAGTGTTACTATTTAAAAACTGAAAAGTAAAATAAAATATTTTAAACTCAAAATGTGTACATAAACAATACGTGCAACTGTCATCTATATTCTGTCTCGAATTAGAAATTAATTTGCCAGAAGGTGCTCCCTTTTGTTGTTCCCTAAAGCAATGATTGTATTTGAAATATCGGTTGCATGAATAGCGACATTACAGCTAGCCAAAAACCCTGCATCCATTACTTATACTACTAGCCTGTAAACAATTATATCTTTAGACCTTGAATGATTATTTTTCTGTGAAATTAAAAGCAAACAAATAACACAGAGTTCCCTTAAATACATTAGTTTGTAAACTGCAAGAAGCCAACACGTAGCTTAGTGGAGTAGGGCCACTTATTTAAAATTATTTTGATGTAAACCTCAGTAAAGTCTGCAAAGTGTGTTAAAGCAACACTGCATCGTTTTCGTGAGACGGCATTGTTTGATCGCGGTAAATGAAATCAATTTTTATATTTTAAAATCATTGAGTATATGAAAAGAGAAATATCCACAAACTACAAGATAGGTTTGAAAGTGATGTCCAATCTGTGTCAAATTAAAAAAAAACTAAACCAAATAATGGACTCCTTTTTTTTTTAATTATTAAAGTTGTCTTTCTCCTTACTGCAGCTTATAAGTTGCTAGTTACACAAAATTGTGATCGACTGGTTTTCGGGGTGTCCGTTAATATAATGTGTTGCAAATCATGTATATTTTTTGTTTTACAACCAGATCTTTTCCCCTAAGTTCGAAAAAATATGATATTTTATATATATATTTATTTAATTTCGGGGAATTTTCGCATTATATAGACAGTGGTGTTTTCTCATTGCAGTACCAACGTGTGCATTCCTGAGGAATTTCGCCCTTTCCGCACCAAAACAGCTAATTCTTGTAGATGTGTATTTATATATATATATATATATCAATACATACACATATATATATATATATCTATACATACACACATATATAAATACATCTGTCAAGTTGTCACGCAAGCATTTGAAGAAGTAGCGACTCCCGAACTTCAATTCCTTCCAAGCAAAGATATATTTAATGCTGCAGTTCAAAACATGAACGACACGAAAAAGTATTTTATGCTGTGTATTATATTTAAAAACATATAATTGATTTTATTACAATCTAATTATATCCAACCAATAGTGAATGAGTTATTCAATTACAATTATTTACCCTGCTGTATAAACGCATATAATAGTTTTTTATTGGAATATACTTTTTCTCATAAAACACGGATATGCAGAAAAAACTGCATATTTTTATGACAAAATTAATATCTGAAACGATAATTTAAACTTTCTAGAAATACGTTGTCTCTGGAACAGCGTCCGGAAAGCTGATTTTTAAAAGAGCTTATATTTCTCGTGGTCTTGGGCTATACAACTATTATTGGTGGTATACGGAAGCAAAATCATTCCCACTGACTCAAAGTGTTGGACACGAAAGAACAATTATATTTGTACCACGAACTGTTAAACTCTTATACATTATCTCTGACTACATTTACCTTGTGTAATTTTTTTTGGATCACAAGGTTTGTGCAAAATGACATATCAAAGGCAAACATTTACTGGTTTTGTAAAGTACATATAAATTAAAGCAAAATATTTTCAGAAAATTTAATAAGGGCAAATGGAATGTCTTTTCTGAAATCATTTTAAGGTATGCTAATAAAAAGTTATTTTACAAAATTCTTNAGTGTTGGACGCGAAAGAATAATTATATTTGCACCACGAACTGTTAAACTCTTATACATTATCTCTGACTACATTTTCCTTGTGTAATTTTTTTTGGATCACAAGGTTTGTGCAAAATGACATATCAAAGGCAAACATTTACTGGTTTTGTAAAGTACATATAAATTAAAGCAAAATATTTTCAGAAAATTCAATAAGGGCAAATGGAATGTCTTTTCTGAAATCATTTTAAGGTATGCTAATAAAAAGTTATTTTACAAAATTCTTGGGCAGCCACAAATTAGAAATATGCAAGGATCTCCTTATTCCCGGAAATGTTTATAAATTGCAAAAACATTTTCTAGCACGGTTTTATGGATGTCATGAAGTAGCTCTTGACATCTTCTTTCAGAGTGAACTACTTAATTTCTGTATGTAAGGTAGTATCATTATTTGTACCTAGCTAAAACTGTAACATTGTGATTTTGACATGTGTTCATGCAAAAAATAAGAGCTCAATTTTTTTTCAGGGAAGGGTAATCGCTTATAACGTCTTAAAATTTAATAGTATGAATATAAACTATTAAATTTTTGTTTGCCAATACCCTTAAGGCGCACCTTTACCTAATATGCAGAAACTCCTTTTTTTCGTGTTATATTTTCAATTNTTGTTTGCCAATACCCTTAAGGCGCACCTTTACCTAATATGCAGAAACTCCTTTTTTTCGTGTTATATTTTCAATTCAGAGGTATTTCAAATATGCTTGATTATAGAACATTGAAAATTTACTAGTTGTTTAATACATTTGTATCTAATGTTCGCTGTGTCTTATTTACTGCTTACGAAATTACAGGAACTTAATAAAAGTATAAATATATTTTTGGAATTTTACAGCAAGAAAACAACACACAATCAAAATTACGGAAAAAAATATTAAACAACTAGTAAAATGTATATCTTCTGTAATCTTGCATATCAGTGATTACTACGAATCAGGATATATTATGTGAAAACGAACAATTTCCGCAAACGTAGCGAAGCCGACCGCTAAGTCAGGTGAAGCACAACAGCCTACTACGGCGGTGTCCCAGCTCAGGCGAATTTCAATCTGCCTCTTGAACCTCCTCCTGAGCGAGCTCTTGTTGCGCCGTCTCCATCACAAATTAAGGGGCACCACTAGCATGGAAACTGGTGCCCGTTCAGGAAGACTTCGTGGCTGATCTTATTCCCCACGAACTAATCAAGATCCCCGCACAGGTATTGCTTAGAAAAGCAAAGAGTACAGTCTGTTTCCTTTCACAATTCACAAATTCTGTTCAACAAATACACGACAACGTCTTAGGAGAAGTTGAAGTGAGCTAAAGGTAAGCACATTCAGCCGTTCAATCATATCAGTCCAATATTTTTCGATCTTTAATATGTACACTCACGAAAACTCTATAGTTCATGAAGACAAGCAGACTGTGTGCTGTAAACTCAAGGAAATTGCTACAAACGTTCTATGTATATATAGAGATTACTATGATTCTAAAAGTGACGTGAAGTCACATTAACTTTGAATTTGATTGGAAGAACTATATACCATACAACGTGTTTCGGAAACCTGTGACAAAATTGAGCCAGGTGATAACTGACGTAAACGGAAGGGTTTGGAATGATTACACCCGTGGTCCATCTCAANCAAGGAAATTGCTACAAACGTTCTATGTATATATAGAGATTACTATGATTCTAAAAGTGACGTGAAGTCACATTAATTTTGAATTTGATTGGAAGAACTATATACCATACAACGTGTTTCGGAAACCTGTGACAAAATTGAGCCAGGTGATAACTGACGTAAACGGAAGGGTTTGGAATGATTACACCCGTGGTCCATCTCAAGTAATAAGGCCTGCAGATGGCCATTAAACGCCGATTCAGAAAAGTATATTGTGTGGGATACTTTGAGTTCATGAACGCAATCTCCTTGTTTGAAACCATATCTAAATAATTGAACCATGATCGTTGTTAAAATGAATGTATATTATACACAACACCATCATGTAAAAAACATCAGTTAGCACTCTGTTATTACATAAAATTTTTTACCATGAGGTAACATTGACTATTTATGGTATCGTATAAAGCAGCGCGTCATAATTAGCCAAAAAGGTTATCTTGTTGCAACTCTCTAGGACCCATCGTTTTTGTGTAAAAAGGACACAAATGTTTCTGTTGTAGCAATAATACATTAAGGCATGGTGGGTAGGCAACACGTCGTACACCAGGGGGTAAGCACATGCTGGCTTAAATATGGCCTTGCACATTAACATTACGTTAAATACAAACATTAAGTTAAATAAATTATATTTAATATAAATTAGTTACCTTAAA
>NQII01010220.1:15873-33494 GCA_002778355.1 Clitarchus hookeri | reverse complement strand
CGTAGCGCCCTTAACCATGAGGCCATCCCGCGCTACGGCCGCCCTCTCGGCAGGGAAGAAGGATCACGCCTTCTCATCGCAGGTGTCCCAGCTATTCACCTGAGGTGACCCAGCCCGAAGCCCTGACTTGACACCAGGAGCACCCTACCACAAGGCCTGAGACCCTCGTACTCATATTACCAAGCGTGTGGTCTGGCTGGAGCATTATCCGGGCCCGTCAACGTCTTGCCAGGACACTACCGGAGCAAGTGCCTGCTCACCGCTCGGCCCTTCTTTAAGAGGGGCCGATGCTCCCAGACAATCCAACTGATACTGCGGATGGTTCGTAGACGACTGGATAATGCGCGAAACGCCAATGCTGCACGCCGCCATCGCAGGTCTCTCTATAGGTGCGCATGTACCCATCTTCTGCGGTGAAACTGTATTTCTTGCTACAGTACTCTGTGACTTGGCACTTCCGTAAATGTTCGTAGGGCAGAATGGAGTCATGGTGACGATCAGACCTCTAGGCGACTGACTAGACGAGCTCGTCTATTGTTCCGACCTATATACTGGGTGATTCTAAAATCATGGGACAAACATTGAGGGGTGGTAGAGCTCACTAAAACAAACAATTATTGTATAGGAATATATGGGCGGGAGTGACGCGTTGAGGCACAAACACAAAAGTAACACATGAAATGCAACACACTGTTTATTTGCAACGTCGCCGCTAAATGCCTTTTTACAGCAATGTTTATAATAATTGCTCAGAATTGCTACCACCGACAGTAATGCAAGCTTGGTAGCGTCGGTGGAGTGATTGGCGAACATATTCAAATACGCCGGGTATTTCACGCACGCCACCATTGTCAGCCAATCACGCCATATGTAGAGGTCGCCAAGCATGCGTGACTGTTGGCGGATGCATTTCCAGCAACTGTTTTAACATTTTCTGTACGGAATCACTCTTTAAGTATGCTGCTAATGAACATTTTATGTTTCCATTAATGTGTTATGTTTTAGTGTTTGTGCCTCAACGCGTCATTTCCGCCCATATATTCCTTTTACAATAATTGTTTGTTTTAGTCAGCTCTACCACCCCTCAATGTTTGTGCCATGATTTTATAATCATTCTGTATAATACGGATTATGATCAGGTGTGCCACCACACATAAACTAAAATTCTCTTACATTTCGGATGACTTCGTGTCTAGTCGTAACTCGTCGGTTCACGGTCCAAGGACGAGGCACGCCATTCGCGCAGCAGCTGTGCGTTCCTCCGCGCGCGTGTCCAGTCAGGTTCTGACCTGTCGCAGACGTGTCGCTGCTGGTCGTCGTAAAGTTTCGTCAGCTTGCGCAGCGAATGGCAGATGTACTCGAAACTGCATGTCGATGATTTCAACTTCGTTTTTGCACAAGTCGCTCGACCATTTTTTTCTGCTCGTGTCCCTCCATGAAACTAGGTCCTTGCAGTTACTGCATCAGGAAGTCGTGCAGCACGTTTCCCACTTCGTGGTATGGAATCTTGCCTTCGTCCCACTCCTGTCCATGGTGGTACTTGGTCAGCCAGTCGTTCGTCTTCTTGCTTTTCTCGTCCAATAATTTCCACGAATATGTGGGGTGGAAGGAGCGCGTGCATGTTTTGCCATCGTCGTCGTAGGTCACAGCGATTTCCTTGAGCGCGTATAGCCGCTCTGGCTCAGGAAGGCTTGCATATTACAGTGCATGCTGATTACACACTTAGGAGAGAAGCAGTGATCATCCTGTTTATATATGCTTACCTCACAATGTTCACCAGCCCCGAAAAGCAGTCGTAGCTCACTACTCTGTCGTGCAAAATCAAACAGCATGCAGCAGTGTTCGCAAGCACGTTTTCCTTGGAAATAATTTCTATACGACAATCCACCTCGCCATTTCGAACTCGCTCGTTTTTTTTTGGACGTGTCGATGACCAGCAATGGCGCTGTTCCACAGAATCTTTCTGGGCTCAGGACAGGGTAGGACTCGCACCCGTAGTATAAGGCTAGAAACTGAGTATGCATATAATACGGCAATGTAAATCCTTCTTGGTCGAAGCAGGTGTTCAAACCCACGTATGGATAGCTTTCGCTATTTAAAAGATATTTTTACATTCTGGATGTTGCAGTGGTCGAAGGTCGATTTGTCTGTCGAGATGTTGTGTTGCTTGTTCGTTTGAAATGCCGGTACGACATGGTTTTTCCATGCTTGAAGATGTCTTCACGACCCAGTGGTTTCGCATGGCAGACGACAAGACCAGGCATGTAACCAAACTCCAGCTCCTGAAGGTTGCGTCGATGATTTTTTCTGTCTTGATGTAGTTCAGTAGGTTAATGGGTTCGCGGGTGCTCGGAGTCGCGTGGAGAACGAACCACTCAATGTTTGTCAGGGTTACAGCGACGGGCTGTGGGTTTTCTCCAGCTGCCAAGACTGCATCGAGATGCGAAATGGCTAGCATTATCACCAGTTCTTGCTTGGATCCTATTATTATCGTCCTATAATCTTCGGCGAAACCAAGTAACGTCGATAGTGGCACACTCACCTCGTACTTGCCTTCTGCGAAGATGGGAACTTTGTAGCAGTCTTCCATTCCCCAGTCTGCCATTTTTACCATGTCGAAATTGTTAGACGTGAACGAGAGGTAGTTTTTTATGGTGATGGTAATGCCCACCTCCCGCATTTCGTCAATAGTAACACAATTCAGTTCATACATTACTCGCTCGAAAAGGTGGAATATACCATTGCGAACTAACTCGGTGGTGGTGGGGGGGGGGGTCCCGTCCTATTTCGAAGCGTACCACGGATGCGCAGGAATGATGGCGAAGGAAGGGTGTAAATATCTTGATGCTGTAACAGGATTCGAATCTCTCGCCCGAGGGCATAGGGGCCGTTCAAATAGGGCTGGTAGCAATGCAGCTCAAATTTGTCTATTCTGCCGTTGAATTCTGCCTGCTGGGTCATTCAATACGTTGTCATCTTCCATGCCTGTTCACTTTAAACCCTAGGCTACATAGAAACTGCTCATTGGCACGTGTTAGCACACCTGCGTCTCAAGCTCTACTGGTCCCAGGTTTGGTGCTGCACTTGACTTTATGGACGGTTAGTATCGCGAAACTCAATCCCATCGTTTCAGGTGCACATGCAAAGTGATTTCTTTGTTTCTGAAGTCTATCTGCTCATCGACCTGATCGACGATCTTCACGGCCACCTCGTGCGCGCTCTTAGCGTTCATAGGAACGTAAATGATGCTTTTCGGAACTTCGGCCAGTTTATAAACTGGTGGGGCCATTGGCGCGAACTTGCGCAGCGTATTGCTGGTGTTACCATTGACGTAGCAGCCTCTCGCAAAATTACAATCTATGCATATCACGTTCACCAGAAATATGTTCACCGGTCGCGAGGATTCGTGCGTTTTACCAGCTTCGTAGATTGTCGTCTCGATCCCAGCATTGGCCCGATGGTATCTGGTTCGGTGAAATCGATATTGGCACTGCAAAACATTTCTGCCTACAGCGTGTTTGGGTTGCCACGTAGTTCAAAAGTCTCATCCGATGGTACGGATTTCTTGATGGAATTGGCGATGTCCTTCAGTTCGTATGCGCCGGTGGGTAAGCTGAATTCCTTCACGTCTCCTGCCACTGCGTACCGGAATACGGAATTCGCGTTTTCTTCTATGTTGGATATGGAGTTGTAAGTTTCAAAATCCGTAAGTGCGACGACTCACTCCTCTTCCAGCTCCAAGGGCAGGTAAAACGTCGCCCTCGGCTCGGATCTCTTACCACTTAGAATGATGGAAACCGACATACTGACTGGAGAATATAGGCGCGAACACCTTTTATGTAAAAGGTTAACGAACAATCATTTACCCACGATTTCTTTTTATTCCGCCGCACCAGAAAGCGAAGACACAAGTGTCCGCAGTTCCACGCGTTCGGCATCTGCTCCATCTCGTTGTAAGTCAGTTTGCAATTTGTCAGGTACAGTCGCAGTTCGGGTGGTCGACGCAAATTCCCAAAACTGTCGTAGTATACAGCACGTTTGCCATGCTTGACATAGGTTACCCAGTGTGTACCGGGCCCGGCTGTCGTGTCCAGGTTGATTATGGGGCATTCGTCACATTTGGGTTTAGGGAGCAAACCGTGAACACACCGCGAAAATGAGGTGTCTTCAATTTAAGTGCAAACATTTCTGAATCCACATTCGTGAGCGGTCATTTCGGTAGAGATTTAATTAACTCCTCCTCCTGTTGCGACGCCATTTCTTTCTCGCACCTCCTGCTCCTCCTTGTTAGGGCCGTCGTATGTAAAGTCCTTGGTCGTTTTTTTTTTTTTTACCCATGGCGATAGCTTCCAGTTTACATTGGTGGCGGCGATTTTCCTCCAATTGTTTATGTTCGTTTGAGGCTCGTTTCGCCGCACTAACTGTATTCGTTACGGCCCTGGCGATACCACCCAGAGCACCGATTGCAGGTATCAAGGCGGGAAGATATCCTCCCGTCTTTTTCTTCCCTCTCCTCGTGGAACTTCATCTCGCTTTCTTCGCCCCTTTGCCCAACTTCACCTTGGCTTCCATCGCATTGGAAATTCCCCACGCGGCAATTTTTTCATCGATTCTGGTATCTGACAATTTTCTTATCTCGTCGGTTTCTGTGCAAGTATCTTGTCTGCCTGGTTTCGGGTTTCCAGATCCGTGTTCAGGGAGTAAGCAATGTCGTGTTGTGTGCATGCCTCGTCCAGCGTGTTGACGCCCATATCGCCCGTGCCAGCCCTTTAGCTAGCTTGGTTCCCAGCGCCCAGAACTTGTATCCGGGAATGTTTGCAGCCTTTTAGCTAGCTTGGTTCCCAGCGCGCAGAACTTGTATCCGGGAATGTGCCCGCCTTTTAGCTAGTGTGGTTCCCAGCGCGCAGAACTTGTATCCGGGAATGTGCCAGCCTTTTAGCTAGCTTGGTTCCCAGCGCGCAGAACTTGTATCGGGGAATGTGCCAGCCTTTTAGCTAGCTTGGTTCCCAGCGCGCAGAACTTGTATCGGGGAATGTGCCAGCCTTTTAGCTAGCTTGGTTCCCAGCGCGCAGAACTTGTATCGGGGAATGTGCCAGCCTTTTAGCTAGCTTGGTTCCCAGCGTGCAGAACTTTTATCGGGGAGTGTGCCAGCCTTTTAGCTAGCTTGGTTCCCAACGCGCAGTACTCGTATCCGGGAATGTGCCAGTCCTTTAGCTAGCTTGGTTCTCAGCGCTCAGAACTTGTATCCAGGAAGGTGCAGCTTGAAAGGTAGATTGTTGATCAGCGCATCGACAATCCCTCTTCCAAATTTGATATTTCTTCTACGAGTCATCACACACTACTGCGCTACGAACCGATATATACCTGCCCTTCATAAGTTTTCGTTTCAGTATCATTCTAGACTTGGAACAGTATGGACATAAAGAGCTAATGAAGCATCTTCTTTGTCGTTTCTGCGGTAAAGCATTTACAGCTTTGCGGAATTTACAACGACATGAAATAACGACCTGCATAATGAAAAGTTCAAGTGTGACTTTCGAGTTTTTAAATGTTTGCATTTATATTAATGTTATAGTTTTACTTGACCGGTGTATGAATAAATTGATCAGGCCCATGGCAATGTTAATTTTAAATATGGTGGAAGAATATACAATCAGTTGTATCAGTTGTTATATCACCCCTTGTGGATCACCAGACATGCAGTTCACCCTGGATTCCTTTGTTCTTCCTCACATAACAACCAAACTCCAAAGTAGTAAGTTGTCTCGTGAAGTGCACAATTCAGTCATCTATATAAGGCTCGCGGATCCTGGGTTTGACACTTTAGGGCAGGTTTTGGTTTTCTCAGAGTGCTCCCATATTTTTTATATTGACATTTATGGTGGAAGGCATTGTGTGTGAATAATATGGTCTCTTTAAACGAGCAGCACCTGAAATGTTCCTCTAAACAGATGGCTAATTCACAATGTGTTTCGTGACGTGATTCGAGAGGAGTTCGTACAATGGATGAATGGTTCGTGAAAAAGTTTTGCGGAATGCATTGCAAAGGGGCGGCTTGCTTCTGGGCATCGCAGATGTTGGCGAGAGAGTGTGTCGCCGGTTCGAGTTCCGATCGGATGGTGCTACATTGACAATCATGGGCATTCTTGCGAGTGAGCGGCATCGATGGTCAGTTATCCAGCTCGAGGATTCGTCTGGCAATAGCTTGTAAAACAGCATCCACCATGCGCCATATGAAAACTGACTGATACCCGACACTTTTAATGAATGCTATGAATTATCTGCATATATAAATTAATATATTCATGTATCATACGTTAATTATTTTTAAACCAGCAAAACAGTAACATTTTGGCAGGAGTCAGTCGGCAGGAGTCAGGATTGCTGAGGAGGATTTCTGCAGCAGTTAGTCTGCAAGAGTCAGCTGACAGGAGCCAGTTGGCAGGAATCAATCGGCAGGAGTCAGTTGGCAGGAATCATTCTGCCAGAGTCAGTCAGCAGGAGTAAAGTGTATGAATTAATGTATGATTGAAAACGATGAAGCCACTTACGATGTGAAATCGTGTATGTCATGTACGACTACATGCATACCTTAAACAACTTCCCACAAATTACATGAAAAAACCAATGCTGTTTCTGTGCCAAGTCCTTCAGTAAAAGTTGCAATGCGCGGTGACATGAAAAGAGTGACTGTTTGAAGAACCCATCTCGTGTGATTTTTTGCTGCAAAAACTGTCCTAGGCAGTTCACTCGATGTGATAACTGAAATAAACACATCAAGGCTGATAAATTGTCCCACTGAGAAACAGCATGTGATGATTTCATTACCTCTGTTAATACACTACATAAAATGTTTGCAGAAGACGAGGGAACTCGCAAGATGAAGCATTGCGACAATTACCACATGCAGTTTATGCAAGGTGATACAATGAAGGAACACATCGAGATCTGCAAGTGTTCGTCTACTGGGAGCCAGCAAGTGATATCGCCAATACCGCCTGCTACATCGATGGACATTGTTTCCGCAGACGGTTATGACGAAACAGTTAATGCTAATAATGGAATGAGACACCACAAGGCATGACAGAGTCGGTATGTGTGGAATGTACACTTGCAAGGCGTTCGCGTGAAGTCGACGAGCTTCAAACTAAACTGTTGTCAGCTCCAAATACTGATGATGACCATGTGAGTTCTACAAAGAAAAGTAAACTTGATATTGAGTATGAAACAGGAGGTGAAGACGATCATGAAGACAGCATTGATGATAATGACTATAGTGAGAGTGTTGATGAAATATCTGATGAGAAGGATGATGATTCTCTCTACGTTCGCACACATTTCACCAACGAGTTTCCTTCAACAAGTGGTGGGAAGAAGGCAGAAGGCTTCAAGAACCCTAGTTACATATTTCCTGAAGACCCGAATGAACTTGTTGAGCACTCACATATTTGATTGCCCAGCAAAAGCGCGGGGATCTCTCATGCATTGTTAAGATGTATTAAATCATCGATGAAATGGTGGATCGGGGTTACATTAGATGAAACTGTTGGCTACTTTCCATAATCTGCAAACATCTGAGAAATGTAAAGATGGAATGTTAAAAATAATTAGAAACTTGTAATTGATATATAGTGAGTACATAAATAAAATTTATATATACACAGAAATATGTGTTTTATTTCTTATACATTCCCTTCTGCTTCTCTGAAGGACTTATTAATTCAGTGATGTAAATAATCAATTGAGTGTCGGTTTTAGGTCAAATTTATGTGAGTGCATGCATTAGCAGGGCAATAGTTCGATTTGAAGTATTATGCATTCCTCGTGTCGTTTAAAATCGACTGAGTTCTATATGACGAACGAATGAAATCTGGGGAATATTTTTGAGGATTGTTTCGCAACTACTTGGTTTGCTTGATCAGTTGGTCTGGTAAGTTGTCTTGGTAAGTTAGTATGGGCCTTTGGTGTGGTCAGCTCTGATAGAAATATTTTGCGAAGATTCTGAAAAGATTTTCTGCGAAGAGATAGGCTACGAGACTCTTATTAGAGACTTTTTCGAGATTAACCATCATCATTTGTATAGGTGGGTGGTATGGCAGATTGGTCTTGTCTGTTGTTCAAGTCAGTTTTGCAGGAACTGGTCTCGTCAGGAGCTAGTCTTGTGCTCAGTCAATCTCGCCAGGAACCAGTCTTGGGTGGAGTTAGTCGTTGGCTGGTATGGTTAGTCGGCATGGGCCCTTGTTGTGACCAGATAGTAATGGTCAATTGTATGGACTATAATTGTTTTCGATTTTTGGAGTTCTGTGTAATTGGGATTAAGGGCAAGGTCGACAACAACCAACATGGTGTCTAAATCGACAGCTCCTCTGGTGGCGAAATCGATAATTAATACACTAGCATCACCTAGGTGATTAAAAAGTAAACGAATGACAAACTAAAAAAATGAATATGGTTGGTGGAGTGCATTCGACAGAATGAGCATTGGTGAGGAGGTGGAGGCTTGTTGGCTAATTAACTAATGAGGAACATTGGCGAGGGTCAGTCGTCTGCTGGACAATGCGCCGAGGAAACCTCTTGAAATGTAATATTTTTTAAATTAATGTATTAGTGATAATTTTTAATTTTTTTATATATTATTAGAAGTTTTCAATTTTTAAATTAATTTTTAGGTTTTATTTTTTGGTTCACGTGTTATGGGAATGGGTCATGGATCAATGAGTCATATGGTCAAGTTTCTAGAGTTTTTTGGGAATTTGTTGGCATTTTTTGGGATTTTTTGGGGTCAAGGTCANTGAGTCATATGGTCAAGTTTCTAGAGTTTTTTGGGAATTTGTTGGCATTTTTTGGGATTTTTTGGGGTCAAGGTCAGGACCATCGACATCTTACATGTCTGACGATATGGAACACTGGCCAACTTGGTGAGGGTCGGTGGTGTTGGGGGCTTAGTCAATCCACCTCTCATCGAACCCTGGACCTCCTACATGTACATCTTTAAACTTTTTATAGTATATACATATTTAATTTTTTTTATTATATATATATATATATATATATTTTNTGAGTCATATGGTCAAGTTTCTAGAGTTTTTTGGGAATTTGTTGGCATTTTTTGGGATTTTTTGGGGTCAAGGTCAAGGCCATCGACACATCTTACATGTCTGACGAGATGGACACTGGCCAACTTGGTGAGGGTCGGTGGTGTTGGGGGTCTTAGTCGATCCACCCCTCATCGAACCCTGGACCTCCTACATGTACATCTTTAAACTTTTTATAGTATATACATATTTAATTTTTTTTATTATATATATATATATTTTTTTTTTGTTTTGTTTTAAGGTTATCCAAGGTCACGGGCATCGATCGGGTCAAGGGTCACCCAGATCCAAGATGGCGGTTGGGTAACGTCACAACATTGCGGCCTGCCGGCGCCTGGCTCCTACTCCGATGTCCGTTATGTCCCGAATGCCCATTATCATTCTACTGCGGTGTGTTATGAAACATTGAAATTTATCAGTCTGTTCAGAGCACCTGTTAGTGTGCAACACATTACACGGTTTTGCACGGGTTGTACAAGCTCAAAATGAACCAAGCACACCGCAATATAAACAAAAGTCTTCGTAGGGAGATTCATTTCCGAGAAGCAATCTCGTAACGAGCGAGATGGAACAGAGATGACACAACGAGCTACGGTTCGAGATAACCTGGTTTCGATTCCTGGTAGAACCATCCTGATTTCGATTTTACTTTGTTTTCCGAACTCATACCAGATTAAGGTTTATTCTACTCAAGTTGGGAAGCTCAATGCTTTTAGTTTAGGAACTAACATATGTACCGGATATTCTCTATTTTATATGTTAAAAAACAAAAGAATTGCCATAATCATAAATCAAATATAAAATAACTGCATAAATAAGTAACATAATTCTCATTTATTATTCACATAGCATAAAATCTTAATTATAAGTGACCGCTTTGGAACACTGCGCACCTAGCGGTTAGAATTTTCCCTATGACAAACTCTCCCATAAGAAAACTCATTTTGTTCCTAACCTGAGTATAATTAACCATAACCAGGCTAGGGTTGGGTATTCTCAGGTTGGCAACAAAACGAAATTCATTATGGGAGAGTTTGGTATAGGGAAAATTTCCACCGTGCACTGGTGTTCCTAAGAGGACGCTTTCAGGCTGGCGATAAACTGAGTTATTTTTACTTACGTGTAAAAGTTCGTCTTAAGTTTGAATTGTGACCTATACTTGCCCGTGTCAAAGTATTACTAAGTTTATTTTGTAAATAATATACAAACCCTCCAAACGTGTTTACTAGNGTTGGGTATTCTCAGGTTGGCAACAAAACGAAATTCATTATGGGAGAGTTTGGTATAGGGAAAATTTCCACCGTGCGCTCGTGTTCCTAAGAGGACACTTTCAGGCTGGCGATTAACTGAGTTATTTTTACTTACGTGTAAAAGTTCGTCTTAAGTTTGAATTGTGACGTATACTTGCCCGTGTCAAAGTATTACTAAGTTTATTTTGTAAATAATATACAAACCCTCCAAACGTGTTTACTAGCGTAAACAGTAAACACGCGATTGTATTTGCACTGATATTTAGTAACATTTAGTATTTATTATTTAAAGAACGCGTTACTAATTTAAGAGCGAAATGTATACAACTTTGATAAAAGGGAATTTTTGAGTTCTGTTGGCGTTTTCAAGTAAAGTAACAATCCAAAGTTTTTCTAAATCCAGTTTTTCGATTGTATCCTATATTTAACAACGTGTGGATATATTTCGTTTAAACCTCCAAACTTGCACGAACAACAAAGTTTATTTATTTANACGCGTTACTAATTTAAGAGCGAAATGTATACAACTTTGATAAAAGGGAATTTTTGAGTTCTGTTGGCGTTTTCAAATAAAGTAACAATCCAAAGTTTTTCTAAATCCAGTTTTTCGATTGTAGCCTATATTTAACAACGTGTGGATATATTTCGTTTAAACCTCCAAACTTGCACGAACAACAAAGTTTATTTCTTTACGTAAGTTCCAACACAATGCAAATCGGGTCATTACAAATATTGTATTTATTTTATGAAAATTGCAATTATTCTATTTGTTCACATTGAAAAATGAGAAAATCCAGTACACATGCAACAGCAGTGCCACCTGGTGGCGAAAGTTTTTTTTGCCAAACTATCAGTATTGAGCTTTCCAGCACGAGTAGGGGCCGCGGTGGTGCAGCGGGTAGAGCGCTCGCCTCCCACCAAGGCGAACCTGGTTCGATTCCCGGCGGTACCGCTCCCTGATTTTCGCATGTGGGAATCGTGTCGGACGGTGTCGGACGGAATCGTGGTCGGTGGGTTTTTCTCGGGGATCTTGACCCTTATCGACCCTCATGACCCCGATGTTAATGCTCCCGGATTCATGGTGCGTGAACTGCGTTCACGTTTTTCCGCGAAACTGTCAAACGTGTGACCAATGTGCTGAAATACGAAAAGGAACACGCACTTCTGAGGAGGGTTGCCGAGTGCTTTCAAGAAACCACGCACATTAGAATCATCGGTTTTTTAGTACTCAAAAACGGCTAGAAACTGCTTTTTTCAAAGCGCTGTATCTAAAAAAAAATCTCATAATATTTGATTCAGAAACATACAAAACTACTCAAAGGTCCTGCGTTGAACCTTCCTACAAACTTTCCACCAATAAAATAATCACGTCACATCTGAAAGTCCCGTAGGTACGCGCAGTGCGACGAGGACACTGCACGTCTGTTCAGAGCCTCGCGCGTAGTGGCGACAGCGTACTTGATGCGCGTGGCAGTGTCGCCCTTATCGCTCCTACAGCTACAGATAGGCGGGAGCCTTGAG
This sequence comes from Clitarchus hookeri, assembly GCA_002778355.1. Lineage (NCBI taxonomy): Eukaryota > Metazoa > Arthropoda > Insecta > Phasmatodea > Phasmatidae > Clitarchus > Clitarchus hookeri. The sequence goes on along the minus strand of NQII01010220.1, from coordinate 21,628 downwards.
GGCCACCCAAGCTTCTCCACTCTACTCCTGATCCGAGTGGAACAAACCACGACCAGGCGAATGCCGGTATGGCGACCCGTTCCTCCCTCCGTGATTGGCCGAGCAACTGGCTCCCTCCATCGTCAACGACTCCGACGTCGACGGTATTCTAAGTCGTAGATTGGGTAGGGAAACGGTCGTGTATCGCGCGACGCGCACGCAGATCTTACTTTTGCGGTGTAGGCTACAAGCGAGCTTCACCACGACACGTTTGGCTGGCTTCCCGAGATAATTCCGGCGCGCAAGATTGCGTGCTGAAAGCGGGGAAAATTTCGCAGGCAAACATCAAACACGGATTCTGAGAAAACATGAAAATATTTTATAAGCATCGCCATTAGGGTTAATCTATGTGTAGTGTTCGGAGAGATAGGGTGCGCTCTTTGTAAACACAAAAATTTCACCCGTAAAAAAATCGAGAGAGACTTTATTGGCTTACTGTTGGTACAACTGTACTATGACTCACGCGATGATCTTAATTTCATGCATGTTATTTACCTTGTCGTGTTTCAGCAACCGTCTCCTATGCCAAGCATAACAAGAGCCAGATTTGGTACAGTCATTTGGGGCAACTTTACAGGACACCTTTGTACCACCAACTAAACATAATTTAAAACGAAAGCTCCCGGATTCCCTTGCATAATACTGCCGTCCTTTATTTAATTTTTAAATCGTGAACCACGAAGTATACAGCGAGACGAGAGCTGCAAAGTCGTTATTTTGAAAGGGAATAAGATACACAAAGTTACCGTTAGTTGGTGATAATTACTCCAAAGTTCTGCAATCCCACTTCTAGCGCAACTCCTCACTGCTACGATCATCGTTCGATCACAGGCCGAATGCAATCTCGATATCCTAGAGGGAAACATGTCGAAAGTTGCCAAGAGTGGCTGGAGGTTTTTTCTGGATATTGCGTGTGGCGTGGTATTTTTCGTTTTAAAGGGATAGTGTCTCTCTCCCATCTTGGCATTAGAGCTTGCTTTATTTCTCTGGAGTTTTTTTTCCTCTGGTGTTTTTAAAATTGTTATTTCAATTTCTTTCACGGTAAATTCTATTATGAATTACTCTCCTGGTTTAATTTACTACAGTGTAGTATAATCTATATATAACGTACGTTTTCTTGCAGTNCCTTTTAAAGGGATAGTGTCTCTCTCCCATCTTGGCATTAGAGCTTGCTTTATTTCTCTGGAGTTTTTTTTCCTCTGGTGTTTTTAAAATTGTTATTTCAATTTCTTTCACGGTAAATCCTATTATGAATTACTCTCCTGGTTTAATTTACTACAGTGTAGTATAATCTATATATAACGTACGTTTTCTTGCAGTGTTTTATTAAGGCCGCCGTCTACCTGGAAGTTTTTCCCACGTTTAGGCCGAGAAGCGCGGGAGCGACAAGGGCGACACTGCCACGCGCATCAAGTACGCCATCGCCGCTAAGCGCAAGGCTCTGAACTGGCGTGCAGTGTTCTCGTCGTGCTGCGTGTACCTATGGGACTTTCAGCGGTGACCATATTATTTTATTAGTGGGAAGTCTTTAGGAAGGTTCAGTGCAGGCCCCTATAGTAGTTTTGTATGTATCTGATGCGTGCATTTTGAGCTACGGCGCCTTGGAAAGGCCGTTTTTAGCGGTTTTGGAGTACTCTGAATTGATTTTTCTAACGTATGTTATATTTTGAAAGTACTTAACAGCTCTCGTCTGAAGTGTGTGTTCTTTTCGTAGATCAGCACGTTGGACGCATGCTGAATAGTTTCGTTGAAAAACGTGTATTTGGAATACTCTGCAACGCAGTTCAAGCGCCAGCTAGACGGGCGCCTTAAGTATATAGCACATTAGCAGGGCTTCAAAGGCGAGTTCAAATCACAGAAGTAATTACTGTTGTGCGTTTCGTATGTCACCTACAAGTCTCCTCGCCTTGTCAACACACTTAGAACCATTTTTATGTAGTCTCACAATTAGCACGTGTCGGGTATTTCACGCATTCGTATCGTGGCATTTAAAGTTCCTCTTAGAGCGTAGAACCCTTTTAATATTAAAATAAGTCATTAAATGTGTATATAATTAGTTATTTATTATGAGAAAAAAAAATTATTTGCAAGCATTTACGAGAGCTCGTTATGTTCGGTATGGAAGACAGACGTGGCCCCGCGGATTCTCGGTTGGACAGCCCTGGCATTATTCTTTTGTCATATCGCCGACATAGAAGAGGCACGATGGAAGGGATGGGACGCAAGGGAGATCTGCTGTGAAAGGCCGTTCACGATGAAGAGAGCAATTTTGAATTCATACTTAGAAAAAATGTCACTGCTGGTATCTGTATATACTTTAACGGGCACACTGAGAGCGATGCGCCCAGGAAAGTTGGTAACGATGGAGGGAAAGTAGTTCCATGGCGTAACATTAGGTAAACATTTGTGGTAACTTAAATAATTCGTTTCGCTCTCTGGTTTTAATACATCTTAGTGTGAGAGTTAGCAGATTTGTAAAATATTTACTTTTATAATAATTTCGTGGTTTCACTTGACCGGCGCATGAATAAAGTGATTAGGCATATGGAAGTGTTAATTTTACATATGGCGGAATAATACACTATGTGAACACAAGTATATCTTAAGCAGGGCTTTCGAAAGTGCTCAGTTTACCGTGAACAGCCTACGTCTGTTTCCACGACGCAACGCCGCGCATTTATACCAGCGGGAGTCGAACCAGAGATCCCTGCGAAGCGGAGCAGATGCGCGCGCCGCCGGAAGTAGTCCTTATGGCGCTGGCTTTCAACTTGCGCGTTTTGCTTCTGGCGCATCTGGAGCGTGAATTAACGACCGAGCCTATTTCTGTAGCTGGCTCTTAAATAATCACCGAGCGACTGGGGATCTTCTGGTCAACTTCCTGGCTGGACAACAGACAAACACGTCTGCTTTCAGAAAGGACAATCTGAAGCGAAATATTTTCTTTTTAAGCTTGTATTTCTTTAATGCGTCGTGGTTTTCTCTGTTGATGCGTTCTTTACACTCTAAACTTAAATCAGTGAGAATTAAGCGAAGTCAATCAAAACAGTGAACATTGAGCGACTGATAATCAGTGCTAGATAACTAACTAATATGGTGGCTGCAGTTCACTGATTGATTTGTGATTCCCACTGAATGGCAAGAATTCCACTGCTATAAGTCACTTTTTCCCAGTTAATCTGCTTTATTCGCCAGTCGAAAGTAGCTTATCAACTGACTTTCAGTGAATCTTATTTCACTGATTGATATCACAGATTCGGGCTTAGAGTGTATGATTGTGAGAGAAGTTCCTGTTTTTTTTTTTACCAGAACAGTATCGATAACTTTGCTTTGTATGGTGAAGCTAATACCTTACGTTGATGATCATCTTTTTATACAGATTCCCATGTTTAAATGTGTTTGTATTAACTACGGTTAATTAACTTCCACGCTTTAATACTTAAAATGCTTACGGTTTGTGTCCTAACATAATATAACGTTAGTTAAAAGCATCATATCCACTGAATCCTAACGGTGGTGGGGCTAAACTTGCGGTTTGTCAATCGGTAGGAGAGTTATACAATACTCTTACCATAAGAGCATAACTGAGTCAATAGTAATGAGTTACACGACTAAACTACATGAAGCGTTGGCTAGAAGTCATCATGTTGAATTTTTTTTTTTTTTTTTCAAAGAAGACATGGAGTACGGAAGCCAGTCATATCCACTTTGCTGCATTTTGTGCCATTGCTGCATTTTTATGTCATGCATAAAAAATCCTATTATTTCCTGTTAAACAAGAAGCAGGAACCTTAAAGCTAAGATTTCTAGACCTGTGTGCCTTGATGGAGCATGTGATATATGTTTATAAAATGTTTAATGTGTGGTGCTGATTTAACAATGATAGCGTGTAAAATTGTTTAACTGCTATAAGTGAGTGCTGCTTCGTTAGAAAACCTGCGCCAAAAAGGAACCAAAGTTTTCGCCCGATGTACTGAGATAAAGCTGTATGGGGTGTTTGTATAAATAAGGCACTTGCAGAAGTAAACGACATTCGTTGGTGAGGAATCAGCAACAGCATAAATACCGGAAGTCAAGCTAAAAAGATTTATTTTTATAGTATTGGACGGAGGCCAGTCGATGAGTAGAGAATTTAAAGTCCTCCATAGGCAGAGTCCTCTGCTTGAGGAATAAATGAATTGCTGGCGTATTCAGCTCCATGTGGGTGGGTTGGGTTTCCCAGCATTCCATCGAAACAACTCGTGAGGCGCGGCGAACGAGTGGAACGTTTCCGGAGAGCATCCAAAATAATCTCTGTGTGTGTGTGTGGTGCGAATGCCGTCGTCCAGAGAGAGCCACTTGGCCTGATTTATAACTGGCTAAAGACTCACGACAGCTAACTAGAGGGCCACGAAATATAGCTGGTTTCATCAGGCCAAAATTCAAATTCAGCAGTAATTTAAAACAAGCTACATCAGATACATCGGCTAGAGAGTTCTCACAGTGTAGCGGTGCTGCCTCAGGTTTCTGCTATTATAGTTTCTTTATTCGGAACTTTATGTTGGGGTAAAATTAATTTTTTTGCTGCTTTCCAATGGACTTATTCGGAATCGTTTATTTTAAATAATATGTTTTGTGTTTGATATAATATATATATAAAAAACACACACACATAAAAATAGGCCTACATACATAAAAATTCACATAACGAGGAGAAAGCGAAATCTTTCTATAAATCAAGGAAACCTTAACAGGTTAACCTTTCCAATAAAATTTGAAAGTGAAAAGATTGTTTTAAAATGCTGTCAAGTATGCTCAGTGTTTCTCATGAGGAAATGTAAAGAATTTGGTAATGAAGTGCACTTTTAATCAACAATAACAAAGACGGACTGGACCACCAGGCTGTGTTGGGTTTGGTCCTGGAAGACGACAGGTGCAGTTTGTCTAGTGCCTTGTTACACGCACGGACGCCATGACACAAACTCAGCAACTCTTACGAGCGGGTATATGTTGTTCACTGTAAACTTACACTAAACGTAAAATTAATATTGCCATGGGCTTGGTTAATTCATGCTTCGGTCAAGTGAAGCTGTGACATTACTTAAAAAGTATTTAAATATTTTATAAATTGGTCATTTCTTACAAGTGTATGCATAAAGAAAACAGAAATCAAATGAAATAATGTTGGAATTTATAGATGTTTACCAAACTCTTAACTCTTCGTGAAGACGTAGAATTACTTTCCCTCTGTCGTTACCAGTCTGTGTGCCCGTTGGAATACTGATAATGTATGGACAGTGGCAATTTTTTAAGGTTGATTTCAAAAGTGCTCAGTTTACAGTTTTCAGCCTATACCAGGAGAACCTTTTCGGCTTGAAGGCATCCGAAGCACGAGATCAGCCACAAATACTCTTATAGGCTATTAACGGTAAACTGATCACTTTTGAAAGCCCTCTCATTTGGAATAATAGTTGGTAAATATATTTTATTGTAGCCTTAGACGTTTACTTCCGAGTGCCGTGGAATATTCACACTCTCTTCATTACTTATACGGGAATATTTACTTAAAAAGATGGTTAAAGGATAAAATATGACTGAAAGGAAAACGTAACTAGCTCACTTTACCGTTAACAGCCTATATATTCCCACTTCGTACCGTCGTTGTAAGGTACTTGATGATACTGATCGACTTCTTTTTTTCTTCCAATTCACGTGCCATTTTTTTTTTTTTTTTTTTTTT
>NQII01010220.1:884-15828 GCA_002778355.1 Clitarchus hookeri | reverse complement strand
TTTTTTTTTTTTTTTTTTTTTGCTCGTACACAGCGGGGTTATAAGAGTCGAGTTCAGACATTTGGGTGGCTCTTAACAACGAGGTCTTGAGAGCCGATGAGGGTTAAACGAGCTGAGAAAGGAGCAGCGCCGGAATGCAACGGCGGGGGGAATGGGAGATCCCCTACAAAACCCGCCGGCCAGCGGTGCCGCCCGGCACGCTTCCCATAGGTGGAACCGCCGGGAATCGAAGCCCGGTTCGCCTGGGTGGGAGGCGAGTAGTCTGGCCACTACACCACCGTGGCCCCAATACCCCCCGCGTGGAGTATCTGAATATAAGCGCGGTAGCAAACTGAAGGGACGTCGATGNCACCGTGGCCCCAATACCCCCCGCGTGGAGTATCTGAATATAAGCGCGGTAGCAAACTGAAGGGACGTCGATGGATGTTGCTGACAGGTCGTTGAAGGCACAAAGTGCGGACCCTAGCAGAACGTTTCATCGAGAAGGAGAGGTCATCGAAGCGGAGCCAAGGGGAATTGAGAGGTGGTGAGTTTAATGCAGGACAGTGTGCCGCCATCCCCCGGTTATAATTCAGCAAAGTCGGAAAGTTGGATGGCCTTTTGTTATTTTAACTCGGTGGTTTTGGCCGGGCGCCACTTCACGCGTCGACCCCGCGCGGGCAAGGAATCAAAACGCGGGCGGCGAGACAAAACAAAGTACATCGGGAGGTAGAAACGCAGAATGGAAACGGAAGAAAACCAGAGAGAAAGAGAGAGTACACTACAAGGGGGGGGAAGGAAGGTCGTTAAAATAACCAAGAATAGAACGCGAAAAAGCTTTGTGTGCACGCCAAGATCGCGTCAGGGTACACACCCGCCCATCGCTTACAGTACTAAAACGGACAACATTCGGTAAACTACAGTAGTGATTTACTTCCGAATTTACTTTCAAATTTGGCGGAACACCTANCTAAAACGGACAACATTCGGTAAACTACAGTAGTGATTTACTTCCGAATTTACTTTCAAATTTGGCGGAACACCTAAAACACTGTTCGATAACTCCACTAATCCTTCCACTTAAGTTTTTAACATGTTAAGAACTTGACTATGTATGTGACGTATTTAACAGGAAATATCATATTCAATTTTCGTCAGGTACTCAATTTTCTTAGCGGTATTAAAATGAGACATGAATATCGAAGTAAACAATAAAATTAGATATATTTACTGCGGTTATACACATAAATGTTAGATTTATAGAAATTTTTTATGATATAATTTAAAAATTTTAATTTTTCAAACACTTGCATAGTTCTAAAATTTTAAGTGCATATATGGGTTATAATCAGTTGAAAGGTTCTAGTTTTATTCCGTATGAAACGAAATTGCTGCACCTGTGCTCGTTACAAGCCATAAGAAATAAAAGATTCAAATAACGTTTTCATATTATTTGCCGTGTGGATTTATGTCCATAAATAAAATTTAAAAAATAAAATGTAGGCTAATTACGTACGTCTCAGTTATGAAAATGAGCCACCGATGTGGCAAACAATTAGTTCATAATTTTTTTAATTGGTGGATTGCGCACAATTAAAACCTGTCGATGAAAATAATCTTAAATAATTAATTTATAGTTTAGGAAAACTTCCTTAACAATAGGCATATCTCGTAAAATAATTCATGTAATTAAAATACGACATTTTTTATGGAAGGGTGCCCTTGGCCTTTTAAAAATAGTCCGTTCTGAGGTCTTACACTTGCATGTCNCCCTTGGCCTTTTAAAAATAGTCCGTTCTGAGGTCTTACACTTGCATGTCTTATTTAAATATTAGTACCATACTGTCTGTTAGCATCTTGCGCAATTTCATGTAGGTTACTCGTATTTCTCGACAAGGAAATATCAACTCGTAGAACTTAGCCAGAAGTGCGTACAGAGCCACAGATGTGCAATGAGACCTGCAAAGGCAGTTTCTCAGACAGTGGCGACCGCTTAGGCTTCACTTTCGTGTGGCGAGAAGGTCGAAGGGTTGGCGAGAAGGTCGAAGGGTAGGCCCTCCCACTTAGGAATTTGGGCGGCGAATCGGCAATCATATGGCTGAGAGGTCACGCTGTAATCGAAACCTTACGTTGCGTTCATCCTTTCTGCGTCACATGCCAGAGTAACACGAAGCTAAGTTCAGTGCAACAGTCAACGAGCTCACGATATCCTTGTTTTTAAATATATCGGGATCTCAGGCTAATAGGGGACAGACTTCGTGACCGATGTCGGCGAGGTTTTAACATTCCGAGTACGAGGTCCCAGTCGGGAGTAAGACGTGAAGTGGGCGGAATTTTTTAAATGTACACAAACGTTATAGTTGAACGCAGGGTTTTGTGTCCCTGGTATTATCGGGATGATATCATAAGCGCCATTTAAAATCAACCTTTGGGTAGAGAGTAGAGAAGCGTGTGGTTATTCGCACGACAGTACTAGACTGACGCACAGCAGTAGCCTTATCTCCCATGTTAAAATATTGAACGCGCGCTGGCACAGTAGAGTTAGTGTGCCTTACGCGCACGCGTCAAACCGATAAGAACTTCCGGCCCAACTGATAAGAACATCCGGCACGGAACCAACATCCGGTGCAGGTCGTTACACGCTATGGCGAGACCTGTTTTTTTTGTATTTGTTTGGTGCAGGTGTCAGGATAGGGGTATGTGTTATTATTGAATTGAAACATTTTAAGGTCGAGCTCAGAGCGCGGCACGGGCAGGTCGTTGTATTATATTGCTGTGCATCACTCTTTAGGGAGCCATGAGGCGGGCACGCTATTATAGGAGAAGGCGATACATCTCAAGACCTGTTGTTCGGAGTATTGGATCATTCGATTGCGACCTTATGAAAGATGATTCACATTTTTGTAAACAAGTTACTACAGCAGAAGAGAGTTTTGTACTTTCGAGTTTTATGTTCAGATTTGCTTTACAAGGAATGACTGCGCATAATGGTTCCGGCATACTCGAGGTGTGTTTTTATAGACATCCACACAACAGCACTGTCTCAGGCGTCAACTTTTTTAGTCAACTAGATTCAAGAGATATAATTTGTTGGAATACTTTCGCCATCAATGAATTGGTTGCTACATCTAATTCTGTTATTAGTATTGCATCGAACCCTGTATTGTATTCTCGTCGTAAGTTGTGATTAGAACTTGGAGAATCTATTTGGATTTTTAAAAAATTAGTTGGTACTAATGGTGATGTAAGAATGTTAGGTCATGTTCAGTATGTTTACGTTGCAAACAGGCACACTAACTCTACTGTGCCAGCGCGCGTTCAATATTTTAACATGGGAGATAAGGCTACTGCTGTGCGTCAGTCTAGCTTAGAGCGTGGTACGGTGCAGGTCGTTGTATCATATTGCTGTGCATCACTCTTTAGGGAGCCATGGGGCGGTCACGCTATTATAGGAGGAGGCGATACATCTCAAGACCTGTTGTTCGGAGTATTGGATCATTCGATTGCGACCTTAAATTCACACATTTTAATGTATCATATTATTTATCATGGTAATGAGCTCTACCACCCCTCAATGTTTGTCCCGTGATTTTAGAATCATCCTGTATATAGACACGCACGCTACATTACAACTCCTTTCATCAGTGCTGGCTGAGTAAGCGGGGAATGGCGCCTTGCTGCCTTCACAGAGTAGATAACGACACAGATACGAAATGGCGTTGGCACAGCGTACCCATTCACTGACTGGCTACGCAAGGCTCTGAGAATTTGTCCTTGTGCCTGATTGGCTACTGCATGCTGCGAAAGGTTCCCCTATTGGCCGGTCTGTCTGCTGGCAAGTAGGTTTCCCGCCGCTGACCGGCCAACGACGTTCCAAACATTTCGCTTTGCCGGCCGGTGACGCCATTTTGCTGGCGTGTGTGGCTCGAGTTCACGTAGGAAGGTGCAGTTTCATGTTTGTGCTGTTAATTATAGTACGATCCTACGTGTGATAATAATGGCCACCTGTTTTCCGCGGAAAGGTTTAGGCGCAGGTTGGACTCCCAATGTCCTATGGCACTCGCGCCGTTTTCCTTCGGTTATGGGTAGGGCCACTGACTTTTCGCGTAAAAATCGGAGCACACAGTAGACTCCAATACTATATACACACCTCAGCTGTTGTTATACCTCCATTGGCTGCTGGTGCCGTGTCCGTCATTTACCAAGCCACTCAGGACTAAGTGACTCCGACTTTGGACCTTCGTGATTCGTGCGCAAATGGTTAACACGGGCCAGAACATTATTTAGCCAATCAAAGAAGCTGGAAGACCCTACAGTGCTTTGGGCTCTATCTTGTCTCGAAATATTTTCGCGAAATGTCACTGCCCCTNAAAGAAGCTGGAAGACCCTACAGTGCTTTGGGCTCTATCTTGTCTCGAAATATTTTCGCGAAATGTCACTGCCCCTAGTTATGGGCCACGTTTCTTTGTAGGGAGAAAGTTCCTTACCTGACTGGGCCAATCAGAAATAGGTAACTTCGACACCGGGTGACCGTGATTCCGAGAGCAGACACCTGCAATGCGTGACGGTTAAAAATCAACCAGTCACGAAAAATGGATATAATCTATAGTGTTTTGTAGTACAAGTAGAACGGAATCTTTTCGCGAAAAAACAGGTGGCCCCTAGTAATACTGCAACGGGAAAGTGGGGTAGAGAGTGCATGCCAGAGCGCAATAATTACTGTCCGTGCTCTATAGCATTGATTTGGCAATAGCGTTAACAAAAACATCTCGGCAGGATTTGAAGTTAGAAAACCGTGTATTTAAATAAGTGTCTCCAAACGTTTTCACACTTTCTCTGATTATATTTTAATGCAACTGAAACTTACTCAAGGTAGACAGAATATTTTTATTCATATAGAAGGGTGGGTGTGTTGAAAAACCTAACGTAAGCTAACACATTCATCAGTGTTGACTATGTGAATATGACAGGTTTGTTGGCAATGCGCAAAAAAGGCGAGAGTCGGTCTGCCTCATGTTTGGTGTTTAAGGTAAGTTGGGTTTACAATAAAACAATTATGCATTAAGAATTTTGCAGTAAGCGCTGATCCAGCATACGGAAACACGTGTTTTGTATTTGCANAATAAAACAATTATGCATTAAGAATTTTGCAGTAAGCGCTGATCCAGCATACGGAAACACGTGTTTTGTATTTGCAGTTTCCAATTAATGTTTAATTCTTAATTTCCGTCAATAGAAACATACCTAACTTCGTATATAACGACAATATTTAAACAGATAATACTTCAAAGCAGACGTTTTATATTAGAANAATAAAACAATTATGCATTAAGAATTTTGCAGTAAGCGCTGATCCAGCATACGGAAACACGTGTTTTGTATTTGCAATTTCCAATTAATGTTTAATTCTTAATTTCCGTCAATGGAAACATACCTAACTTCGTATATAACGACAATATTTAAACAGATAATACTTCAAAGCAGACGTTTTATATTAGAANGGAAACATACCTAACTTCGTATATAACGACAATATTTAAACAGATAATACTTCAAAGCAGACGTTTTATATTAGAATCTTATTTCTGTGCACAAATATAATCGTGAACATGTGCACACACACACATTTTTTATATTTGTTATACTTATTTACATTAAATAACAGTTTCCCTGATTGGTCATCGCCTCATAAGTTTCACTTAAGATATAAAATACAACTATTTATTTCTCAACCACGCACGCGATCTGCTAGGTACCTTTGGAAACCAATACGTAAGATAACCCACTCTCGTTTCTCCTGCACACGTCTTATCGCGTAATTTAAATCTTAATTGTTGTATTGTAAAGCCAGCTTTAGGCGCATCGCGCGTCACTGCTGCATCCCTGCAGCGGCATTGCAACAGCGCTCTGCGTGAGTCGAGCCGTGCAGTGCGCATGCGCCATTTGTGCGGCGCAGCGCAGTTGGTCGGCCAGCCGTGTCGCGCGCTAGTGACGGTCGTTGAACGGCTCGCTGGCGGAGTTCCAGGGTCGTCCAAGTCCCGGGCTACGAGTGTAGAGTGACAGCGCTAGCTGCGCAGCACCACTCTCCGTGCCCCAACACTGAACTGCTTTCTCTGCCAATGCGGGGGCCGCGGTGGTGTAGTGGTCAGACTTCTCGCCTCCTTCCTAGGCTGACCGTGTTCGATTCCCGCCGGGTTCACTCCGGATTTTCGNGTGTAGTGGTCAGACTTCTCGCCTCCTTCCTAGGCTGACCGTGTTCGATTCCCGCCGGGTTCACTCCGGATTTTCGCACGTGGGAATCGTGCCGGACGATGCCGCTGGACGGCTAGTTTTCTCGAGGATCTCCCGTTTCCCCCGCCCTTGTGTTCCCGCGCTGCTCAATGCTCACCTCCTCGCTTCATCCTCGTCGTGTCTCAAGACCTAGACGTGAAGAGCAGCCCAAATCTCTCCGCCCCACTCTGCCAATACGACTAAAATAAATGACGAAGATTTCTGTTTATTTCAGCGTGGTACGAATTTAAAAAAAAATTCTTAAATGTCTATAATTTTGTTTTATACTGTCAAATAAATATATAGCTTACTGTTACCTATCGGTTAGTTTCCAAGCTCCATTTATAATAAATTTTTGAGTAACATTTAACATTTGTATTCACATATTTTAGTGTACATAAGTGCATTGAACCATCACAGAATGTTACACCAATATAAATTATTCGTATAAAATATTTGAAACATTGGACTTCTGACTCGTAAATATCGTCGAAGTCTGCTCTTTCCATGAGCTCAACTGTTCGGCGTGGCTCTTACGTAAAACGAGGACGAGTTCTGATTGGCTGTTCGGGTTTTCCGCTCTCTGCCTGTTCGACGCGATCGGAGTTTGTGTGAACCAGGCGTAAGACAGCTGCAGCCATCGCTCCGGGTCTTTGTGAACCCCGCTTCGCTTCGCGCGGGGTTCACCAGGAGCTGCTGCTGCCCTCTGCGTACGGCTGTGTTATAGTCCATCCACTGTCACTTCCTACTTTTCTGAAGCCCTACTAAAGTTCTACTTTCAGAATATGCATCCGCCTCGTGCAAACAAAGCTTAACCAAGTCTAGAAAGTTACACCAAAATGACAACGCACTACATTCGTGCGCACTCAGTATAACATTAGTTTGCATAAAAACTACTTTTTTACTTGCCGATACCAACACACCGATTCTTTTACTGTTTTTATTAATATAAATTGTAAATGAAATATTATACTTTATAGCTAAAGTATAAGTAAAATTCCAATATAACAAAGAATAAAACACATTTATTTTAACACAAGTATAAAACGCTTGTGACACATGGCATATTTAGTAAACAACCAGACGTGTCATTTATAGAGTGATTTTCAAAGATTCTATTAAAAAAGTGTGAACAAACCGCGAATAGAACACGGGGTTTGCTCAATCGTAGCTCCAACGGTCCCGACAGAAATATTTCGAGATATTTAGCAGNGTCCCGACAGAAATATTTCGAGATATTTAGCAGCAATCAATGTTAATTATACTAACATACATACTCCTCTCTTGACAGCTGTTTGCTTCTACACTTTTTCTTCAGCACATCGCCTCGGAATGAAGGTTGCAAATATATTAACTCAAAAATTCGTCCACGGATATGCATTGCGCTAGCGAAATATATGTTGGTAAGGTTGTGGGAATCGTAATCTGGTATGTACCATCAATGTCTATTTTTTTTATGTTAACATCCAAAAAAGTAATTCAACTCACGTAATTGGGGGTCGCGGTGTTTTCACATGTGGGAGACATGGTGGACGTTGTCGTTGGTTTTCTCGGGGCATTCCCGATTCCCCCCACTCTTGCATTGCTCTCAAGCGACGTGTCTCCGGGCCGACAGCCCACAGAGTTATGAAGGTTGTGCGACCTTGAGCGACAGGTGCGCGAATACAGCGAAGACGACGAGCCAGCAGAGCGACGAGTGGCGGCGAGAGTGACCAGCGGGAGTGAAGTCTGCGGACTGCGAGCATCGGTACAGTGAAGAGTGAGTCTGGCGGGCGAGACTATTTAACTTATGGGCGAGTGTAAGGCATTTGGAATTATGGCAATAAACAGACTGAATATGTACAAAAAGACAATATGTGTAAATAATGAGTGTTAATTGAGTGACTGCAACCAATATAGATACATTGATAACGACTTTAACTAGAATCGAGATAAATATTAAATATTGCGCTCACTGAGAATAAAAAAAAAGTAATAGTGGAGAAGTGGAGATAGGTGGTTTAATGTTGTAAATAATAGCTGAGGGAATAAATTAAAAATTAAATTAAGTTCATTTTTTTTTATTAAGACCTCCATCCCTCACGGACTCGAATACGCCCCTCTGGCGTCATGTGACAATATTAAGGGCTGCAAAAGTTCTGAAAGGTGGTAGGGGCAAATATATAATTTAGGGTACTGTGGAACGTACCGATGAAATATCGTGAGTCCGAAACTAGGTAAAGGGCCATGAGCAAATTGTAGGAATGGAATTTGGGGGGATAGCTGTTAATTAAATCACTTTTCCCCATAACGAACTATGTTAGCTGACACATTAAGGTTCTTCGACTTTATGCCTACGATTCGCGTAATATCTCAAAAACGGCTCGTCATAAGAAAAAATACGTGATAAACATTGTTTACAACTAAATTATAGACGGTAAAAGTATTTACGCCAAATGTTTCGTATATCGAACAGATTCAAATATATCCGCAATTAACTATACGGGTTTGTAAAAAAAAAAAAAGTGACTTTTTTATTTTTTCACGATAAATATTTATTTATTCATCAATATCTATTTTGTCCCCTTCAAAGTAATCCCCCTCAGATATAATACACTTGTGCCAGCGCTTTTTCCAATCCTCGAAGCACTTCTGATATGCGCTTTTTGGTATGGCCTTGAGCTCTCCCAGCGATGCATCAATCGTGGCAAACCTCCGTCCTTTCATGGGTCTCTTCAGTTTTGGGAACAGGAATAAGTCGCAGGGGCCACGTCCGGTGAATACGGTGGCTGAGGCATGATTACGGTTTTGTTTTTGGCCAAAAAATAACGAACAATCAACGATGTGTGAGCAGGTGCATTATCGTGATGCAAAAGCCATGAATTGTTTTTCCACAAATCCAGGCGTTTTCTTCGTATTGTTTCACGCAAACGGCGCATAACTTCAAGGTAATATTCATTATTGACCGTACGACCTTTTTGGCAAGAACTCACTTTGAACCACGCCATTGTAATCGAAGAAAACAGTGAGCAAAACCTTCACATTTGACCGAACATGGCGTGCTTTTTTCGGTCTTGGCTCTTCTGGCCGCTTCCATCGGGATGATTGGGGTTTGGTTTAGATGTCATAACCATAAAGCCATGTTTCGTCACCAGTTATGACCCTTTTGAGCAAATCTGGATCGTCGTTGACGATTCTTTTGATCAAAATTTAGCAATTTTGGAACAAACTTTGCTGCCACATGTTTCGTGACCAAAACATCCGAAAAAATTGCATGGCATGAGCCAACCGATATGCCGACATCCTCAGCAACTTCTCTAATAGTGATTCGACGATTCTCCATAACAATTTTCTTCACTGCTTCAACGTTTTTTCATCGGTTGTTGACGTGCTGGGGCGTCCAGGGTGGGAATCGTTATTAACATCTTCTCGGCCTTCTGTGAAGAGCTTGTGCCACTTATAAACATTTTTTTTTTTTTTGCTCAAATTAGACTCGCCAAACGCCACAGTCAACATTTTAAGTGCGTCGGAGCACTTAATTTTATTTATCACACAAAATTTAATACAGATTCTTTGATCCATTTTTTTTTTTCGATATCAAAGAATCGCCAAACACACCAAAACACGAAAAACCTTTATATATGTCAAAAACAAACTAAATATTCAAAATGGCTTCTAATTTCAACAAATGTTGGGGACATGTGTACCAAAAAACCAAACAAAAAAAAAACAATTAATAATTGAATTTACATCGCCCACAAACTTTGAACAGTCACTTTTTTTTTTACAACCAAACAGATATGCGTCTACGTGCCGCGTCAACGCCGATGCAGTGCTGGAAAGATGCTGCTCCTTCGGCTGGACTCGGGAAACTTCGGTTCTTACAACGAATTGCGATGCCTTGACGACTGCCTGGGAGTTAAGTACGCCAACGGCACATGGCGGTCCCTGGCGGTCACCTATCCAAGTACTGGCCCCGCCCATTTGTCAACGCGGTATGACCGTTGGGCGTTATGTTGAAAACGTGTCTTACCGAAGCTACTGAAGCAAGCCAGCTATTGTGGTTTGTGTACGTGAGCAATGGTCGCGACTGCCACACTGCTTCACATAAAGTTTAAAATTAGAGTTTCATTTGCATTATTGGTATAGTCTATTTCGCGGTTTCTTCACACTTTTCGAATCAAACCATGCATGGCGTGATTTTTCAAAGGGCCGCGCAAGTATATGTACGTGCATCTGCCGCTCACTCTTTGGGCGGATGGCGTGAAATGACGCCAAAACTCGGTCAGGCTATCCGCACAAATACTTGCCAGCGCATCTATAATACACTCTATGAAGACATCCAAATAGTACTTACAACCGTGAATTCAAAACTATGATTTTGCTGTATTGTAATATTACAAAACCGTAAATTACAGTACTTTAAAACCCCATGAAACTAAATAGATCACTGTTTGGAGTACATAATAAGTTAGTGCGATCTAAGTGTCTTTGTCACAAAACACACACACACACACACTCTCTCTCTCTCTCTCTCTCTCTCTCTCTCTCTATCATAGTCCGCAGGAAATGTGAAATTGCCTCGTAAATGGTAAGAGAGACAAACAGAGAGAGTTTCTCCACGTACATTTTTTTTTGTATAATTTGTAGCTCATGTTTCTTATTGTGCCATCAAACTCGAAGATTAATTTGGCATATTTGGTAGCGCGAAAGTGATTGCCAGCACTTATTTCTTACACAACGGCGATGAGCGCCACGTACAACACCTTCAATTGATCAAATATGTTGGTTTATCTCATTGTCATAAAGAATCATTTTTGCTCTTAATCAAGTACTTCTCATAATATCCTAAGTATCATTCAACCTTCAGATTTCAAAGTTTATGCTGACCTTAATATCTGAGACAGACATCGGGTGTCATACATCTAGCTTCTTTCTTCCCTAGCTACTATTGACTTGTTCAAGTTTGTAAACATCTTTCATAAACACGTTGCATAATAAAGTTTTTGTTCTCTGACAAAAAAATAAGATCCTGTGAGCGTACGTGAAAAAAAAATTTCTCGTTTGTTCGCCAAAGGCGATCGTTGATTACGTGGAATTTTTTGGAGTGTCTCTGACGGCCAAATGAGACGTTTCTGAACACGAAGGCATTTTACGTTGGTTTCTCACAGCCAGATGAAATTTAAAAAGAAAAGTCCTTGCTCCCAAAGTTTTTCTTTACTTGGCTGCATCAGCGTCACAGCGAGCCAGCATCTTGCAGCACGGAGCCGCGGCTATCTTCGTTGAAGAGTGCGCGGCATCTTTGTTGCCACATATTCACTCGCTACTGTGCGATAAGCGCTCCCCACTGCTGGCAACTTACCCAGACGGACCAACTGGCTGCCAGCATTGCGCAACTGCGATGCACTCTTCAGGCCGCCCCGTCCCGTAGTCGTCACGCTCCCAGAAGCAAGAACGATTCAGCTTCCTTCTCCTGTGAACAATTCAGAGTTGAAAGGACGTCAGCTATGCAGGACTACTCGATGGTTTTGCTAGTCGAGTTTCTAAGAGCTTGCCGGACCTATGGCCTTTCCCCCCAAATGAAGATTCATAGTAATGTGAAGACTTCACTCATCTTTTTATAGCAAGGCATAAATACACACAAGAGTTTGTGCGCATGGGCGTAGAGGGTGAAAAAAAAGGGGGGATATTAGGGTTTCAAACCTCCCTCTACTTTTGCCTCTACGGTTGTCATCAGTGTTGAGGTTACTGAATTAGTTACGTCAATACTAATATTTTATTATATTATGCATTTAACACCCACTTTAAATCACTTCGTATTCCTATAACCTAAACAAACGTCTTAACATCTGTTTCGGTANTTATGCATTTAACACCCACTTTAAATCACTTCGTATTCCTATAACCTAAACAAACGTCTTAACATCTGTTTCGGTAAGTTCGAATGTCGCTCGTACAAGCGATCGATTTTACGACCCTATACATTGTCATTCACAATTTCAATTTTACTGTCCAGTTTGCTGACCACTTCGCTATTTTCCTGTCTACTAGTTCACAAATACGGCTAATTTAATTATTTACAGATTCTTTTACACTCTCTATTTTGCTATTTACATTTTCATTAACACTGTCTACAACTCTTTTTATTTGGCTTTTTACTGTGTCATTTAATTATTCATTTAATAAGCCTTTTTTGCGATAAAAAATATATGATGGCAGTAAACTATGGTGCATTTTAATATATTGAATAACAATTTTTCTTCTGGTGTTTGCATTTATACGCGTTTCAGAGCCTCTGACTCCTGTGAAACATTTCTCCCTTCCCTCCAGTTGAATCCTCCCTTGAGAAATTTCTTGCTACTTCACTGTTCGTATTGGACTGTGATTTGTCTTGACTAAAGCACAACACTATGCAGATGTTATGAACCAGATGTACGTTCCAAAGCAGTAGGAATGTCTGCAGCGCCAGAGATGTATCGCCAACCAGTTGGATGGTTCGCCGACAAGTTTCACGAAGTCCTTCGCAAGCAGGAGATATGCTGCTGGGTGTCGACGATGACGGCGAGGGTGCCGTCAGTTCGTGCCCCGATCAGGTGGCGCAGCATCATCGGTCCTCTGGTCATGCTCGCGAGCTTGTGGTGTCGGTGAAGCGTTCTCCAGCGTCTGGTCGTCAAGCGCGGAACTTGGCTGGGCAATAGCTCGCCCAAGCATCGTCGATCATGTGCCGCACGACAGTGGCGTGGCTGCGGGGACATCTCAGATGGGTGAACCGCGACAGGACTCGTAAATGCGGCTCGATAATAACGCACGTAATATGTTCTCTGTGGTTTCGTTGGCCAATGCGAACGTCCGGGAAAAGTTTCGTAGCTCTATACTTTTCGGCTGTGTTGAATATGCGCTGGTGGGTGGCATAATTCAATTGTTCCCTCTGCTGACTCAACTGAGTAGTTAATACACATGTGCTTCCCCACATTTGACAGCAGGAGGACAATTGTAACAGCTGGTACTAGTTCGGATGTCCGTTGATTGCTGATGGCAGGATGAGCGATGTGGGACCATGGCCCCAGTTAGTTTGGGACGATGGTGTCGGCGGGTTTGGGGAAGAGGGAGCGTCCTCAGGATTAGCCCGGGGTTTTAAGCTCTGGCCCTCCTACCCGCTGCTAGAGAGAGCTGGCCCTTGATGCCGGGCATGTAATTGGTGAGAAATAGCGGGGTGCTACGGCATCTGTTCCTCCTGTCTGGTAGCTGATGCTTGACAACGGGCGTAGATGCCACTGATACGGAAGTTATGCATGTTTTGGCGTTGACTGGTCGGTGTTTCCATTGTCGCGCATTGATCACTGGAGTTCCCCACTGACGATCGGTGATCAGCCTGCGCCGGAAATGCAAAGAGTCTTGGTCTAAGTGGCCCATTGTTGATCCCCTCTGTCACCATACTGATGGCTTATTATGGGGACACATAACAATAATAATGGCGTGTGGGGAGTGCACCCAGGGCAAGGCAACACCCTCCGAGTGACGGTTTTTCCAGCTGGAACCCGTAGGTGACCATCATCCCCGGGAATGACAGAAATGAGACCCTAGAATGTAGCGGCGCTGGAATGCAAGAGCGGGGAAACGGGAGTACCCCGAGAAAACCCACCGGCAAGCACGATTCCCACATGCGAAGATCCGGGAGTGAACCCACCGGGGATCGAACCCGGATCGCCGTGGTAGAAGGCGAGCGCCCTGGCCACTACGCCACCGCTGCCCCTATGGGGACACAATAATTCCCTGCTAAGAATAATCACTCAATAGAGAAAATCACATTACCATGACAAAAGAGGATGGAAACAGAATATTGATTTGGGTGATGGAGGTGGCAATAGCCATGGTACCCCAGGTTTGATACAGTTGGCTTTTGATGATTAGCAAACTGACTTCCTCGGTGAAGGATGCAGTTTGTTGAGTTTAGAGTAACGTATTTATTTTTCTAAAACAGTGGTGTTTGTGGTAACAATATAATGTGAATTTTCTCGTTATTTTTACATTCGTCTGATAATGCTTCATTAAATAACCAATTATTCTTCCGGATCACTAGATTGTAATAAGAGTGAATGTTGCATTTATCTCAATGAAATAATTCTATAATAGTATCGCGATTAAAATTATCGTAGATCTTTATTCAGTTACTTACTACCCACACGATCTGTGTATTATCTCTGTTACTTCCATCATATTTGCAAAAAGAAAAAATTGCTGTTTATTCACCTCCACATTCAAACTCATGAAGTGCACTTACGAATCTGTTTTAAGTCTCAAGAAGTTCTTATTTCTCAACTTATATTTCAAGGTGCAGTTGTTATGTCAAAATATATAATATTCGATATGGTACAAGCAATATGTCTTAGAAGTAAATTACGTTAGCAAAACCTACGTAGGGCATACATACATTACTTATGATGAGTATATAAGCCTAAAAAGTTATGGTCACAACCTTGGCCTTCCTTTATCATACAAAACATTTTACAGAATTAGACTGAAGTACATAAATACTTATCTTTTTTGTCACATTTTTTCTAACTAGAGAAATATATTGTTCAGAAATAGCGCAATGAAACCGGGAGTAATTAAATGAATTAAGGAAAGTTCGTGAGGTACACGTCGGAGTGATGGGGAAATCAGGGGATATATGTATTTGTATCCAAGTTTCCGTTTAATAGACTAATTTAATTGA
>NQII01010219.1:13501-30312 GCA_002778355.1 Clitarchus hookeri | reverse complement strand
AGTGGAATGTAAACATTGCATGTAAACATTGCCATGTGACTGCCACATGGCAATGTTTGTTTACCCTTTGGCAGAAGGATACGAAATGGGCTTGAAAGTAGATCTTTAGCAGGGCTTCAAGAAAGTCTCTTCCAGTCATGAACTGACTATAGGTTCGGCAATTGGGTTGTAATGACACGGTCTCCTGCTTTTTCTTGGTGTGCATACGTCTACAGAGATACAAGTCACAGTCACCCTAGAATCAGTACTCGGAGGTTNCTCCTGCTTTTTCTTGGTGTGCATACGTCTACAGAGATACAAGTCACAGTCACCCTAGAATCAGTACTCGGAGGTTTGATAGAAAACATTTTTACTTCCGTGAGGAAATAGGCATGGTGGCCCGTACTAACTCCTAACTAACACGGACTGTAACGGAAGTAGACTACGATAAACCAGGTGAAGGGGACCTGGGTCTAAACTAGACACGAGCAGATGCAGCTAGGTAGCTATGATACTAACTGACCCCAAATAACTTGATGCGACGCTGTTGCCCAGAAGGGACTTGGGTGGCACTACCAGAAGGGTAGTGGGTGTTCAATTCAAGAGGTGAAGACTTTTTCGGGAGTTGCTGGTGAAGGTCTTGAAGATGTCTGGTAGGTAGCAGTGGTCCTACTGAACGACGTCGATGTCTGCAGAGAGCTGCAACACATAAGGTGGTGGAGCGAGCTGTGCACAGGCATATATTACACCTACCCGTGGGCTCTCTGTGATGCGGAGGTGGCGGGGGTGAGCTTCTATTACGGTGGGCGGAACTGCGCTCTCTGATGCCATCTCTCAGTCCATGGTGAAATCAAGCGTCTCTGCCATGCAGGGTTGCATCGGCGACGTGAGCTTAGGCACTTAGCTGGCTTCTATCACACGTGGGGGTAGGCATGACGCCTGACATAAAGGCGAAACGAACTTGGCTGATGTGTCCGTGGGTGCCCCCGCGTCTAGGGGCGTGCTGGCAGGCTCTGATTGCAAGTCGTTCAGGGTTCAAACTACGCCTGTGGTAACTTGATGACACGTTAAGACAAGGCAGGTGTTTTAAATAAATGTCGGTACTCGTCATGCGTCAAGATCCCTTGTTTTCTAACACAACACGTTGGAGTTAACACAACATGCAGTAGAGAACCTCCTGTAACCATATAGTCCTACAGCATCCGGAGGATACCAGCTGAGCAGCCTGTCCTTAAGGCTCGGCTTCACCTCTTTTGCAGAAATTCTTCATTTTTGCATCATAATTTTGGATTCAAAGTAAATACTGACAATGTAAGATTATAGAAAAAAATTACATTTTACGAGTTGTTNATAAAGGCGAAACGAACTTGGCTGATGTGTCCATGGGTGCCCCCGCGTCTAGGAGCGGGCTGGCAGACTCTGATAGCAAGTCGTTCAGGGTTCAAACTACGCCTGTGGTAACTTGATGACACGTTAAGACAAGGCAGTTGTTTTAAATAAATGTCGGTACTCGTCATGCGTCAAGATCTCTTGTTTTCTAACACAACACGATGGAGTTAACACAACATGCAGTAGAGAACCTCCTGTAACCATATAGTCTCACAGCATCCGGAGGATACCAGCTGAGCAGCCTGTCCTTAAGGCTCGGCTTCACCCCTTTTGCAGAAATTCTTCATTTTGGCATCATAATTTTGGATTCAAAGTAAATACTGACAATGTAAGATTATAGAAAAAAATTACATTTTACGAGTTGTTTNGCATCATAATTTTGGATTCAAAGTAAATACTGACAATGTAAGATTATAGAAAAAAATTACATTTTACGAGTTGTTTAATATTTTTGTGCATAATTAATTGTGTGTTATATGCTTGTATAAAAGTCGAGAATGCATTTACATTTTATCAACTAAGAACTTCTGCATAACAGGTGAAGCCGAGCCTTAACCCCTTTACATCACCACCATGTGTGAAGACATGGGAAGTGCGCTAGTCAGGAGCAAGAGATGAGAGAACAACTGCCTTCTCCTATCTATGCACCCCTGCACTCTCCTATCTTTGACCGAACTCACAGCTGCACAAGCAGTTGGCACAATCAGCAAGTTAGTTGCCCAATGGTTATTTGCCCTAGATACCATCTGATTCAGAACCATCAGCTGCCAAAAGCAAAAAAAGGTCACATACCTTCTGCTCATTCAGAACTCCAGCCAGTCAGGAAGCATGTCATGGGCCCTGTTACACCAGACTTCACACTAATGTTCACCACCCATCACATGCTCTTGGTCTGGACGAAGACTCAGCCATTTGTTCTCAGAATAAAGATCCTTGGTTGCAACCTGAGCTCTGCCACTTAATTATAGAAAGAGTTTTACAGCTTCCTGCACTGACCGCACCTACAATGCACCCACTGGTAGGCCTTCACCGCATTTAAAACCGCAGGTGATTGGATCAGGTGAGCCCCAGAATGTCATGCCTGTTGTAACACTAGCGAGAGGGTTTACGATTAAGATGANAGAAAGAGTTTTACAGCTTCCTGCACTGACCGCACCTACAATGCACCCACTGGTAGGCCTTCACCGCATTTAAAACCGCAGGTGATTGGATCAGGTGAGCCCCAGAATGTCATGCCTGTTGTAACACTAGCGAGAGGGTTTACGATTAAGATGACCGGGAAGCAAATATGATGACTGCAAACCTTTCAGTCTCCTTCTCAGTACATTTCATTAGCGCTTTCCTTTACGAGAAGAGAACAGAAGGCTTCTGCCGTAGAAACAACCCAAATTAAGTACGCATTAATGGCACAACTTCCCATACTGGTCGTCTACACCCATCTTTGTAAACNGTAGAAACAACCCAAATTAAGTACGCATTAATGGCACAACTTCCCATACTGGTCGTCTACACCCATCTTTGTAAACTAGTTCAAGCCTCACACCAACATCAGGTATCATCGTTCATGTACCATGTAACTCATGTGATGAACACACCCATGGAGTAATTATCTCAGTATTATATACCCCATGACTCCACTACCCAAGNCATGTAACTCATGTGATGAACACACCCATGGAGTAATTATCTCAGTATTATATACCCCATGACTCCACTACCCAAGACATTCATAAAAAGGCCTCCAGTAGGAGCCACTGGACAGCTCAGGCCTAGTCACTCTTGGTGGTATTAATGTGAATTGATGACTACCTGTCACTAAAATTGCTTACAGCACGCCTCAGTCAGACAATGCAATTATTGACTNATTAATGTGAATTGATGACTACCTGTCACTAAAATTGCTTACAGCACGCCTCAGTCAGACAATGCAATTATTGACTGATCCATGTTGCTGCTGCTACAGCGTTCAGCTTCAAGCTTTTCGGTACGGCTACCCAGCTAAAATTGCCACTGCCACCAATGCACGAGATCTTGGACATAAGTTCAGCTGCCCACCAGATCGCAGTCTGCTGCTCGTGTAAGATTATACACACATGCACGTGCACACATTTTCTTGTATATGTACACCTTTCTGTCGATCACAACCCACGTAGGAGGCCCAGCACTCTAAAGACACACGTCATGTTGTGTAACCAAGAGACAACTGGGATTAAGTTCATCTGTGACCAAAGTGAATCACAAAGCCAAATGGAATCAACTCTAACTCAATTTCAATACAGTATGCACATTCCGCTACATCCAATTTTACCTCTGACTTGAATTTTTGATAAAAGTAAGACACAAACAATGAGAAAAACACATGGTATACAGGATTACACACAAACAATCACAGAGAACAAGTGGAATGGGGAAACACTTGGCTAGACACACGACGAGGCTGCACTCACCTGCGGGAAGGCATACATGGCTCCTTGCACTGCGTTGCACGATACACCCTCGATGCTGTTGAACGTCTCTGCGACCATCGTGGCCCTCTCGGATAGTGAACGCAGGACACCCTCCTTCTCCTTGATGAACTGGTCGTACGAGGGCTCATTTGGCTGTGGTGGGTACACCACCGCATCCATCACAGCCTGTCGTAACACACAGGTGAGAAGAATATAGAAAAGCAATGAGTAAAATAAATACACTGTATACTGCAAAATATTTGAGCCATGTAAAAGAGCCGACGTTACCCACGTCATCGTTATCAACGCAACATGTGTTAACATGACTACCAACGTGGCGTAAAAATGTATTTAACCAGACGCATGACTGATACTTCTTTTCTTTCGACTCCAACTCATCACGCGTCGCGACATGTCATCCTAAGGAGAATTGAACCAGAGTTCGCTTACCTCCAGAGCCGACAGGCATGCTGCCAACCTGGGACACCCAAGGAAATGGCGGACAAGCCACTTGTGCCAGACACGCACGTGATACAATTGCACTTGCCCGGCAAGCCGAACAAAGCCAGTTGCCCTAAGCGAGCACCGGTTACCACCCACACAAAGTGAAACTACCCCTCTTCATTCCTTCTCCAAGATAGCGCAGTAAGGGCTGTGCCGGCCATGAAGGGAGGAGCCAATCCTAACGAAGATGCCAGAGACGAAGCATAACACCGTCAAGCTGTATAAAATGCCAGACGTGCCCCCAGAACACGCAGCACTGTCAGCTGCTCTTTGATATACTTCCCCTCCCTTACATAGGTTCTACTTTACTGCACAAGTTTTTTCTTGCAATGAAGTATAACATTTGTGTACCATATTCGTCAGTGTTGTAAATATTTTCCAGTTTGTATTTGTTTACAATACTTGAATTATTGCACATAGGCAGAGAAGTGGACTCAAATGCTTTCTAACACAGTCGTTTATTATACACACGGTTACACTTGACGACACATCGCTACAGATGCTTGCGAAACAACAGAGCAGGCGACTACCGAGCGTAGGCCATTTTGAAACATGAATGTCCATAGAGGTAGCAATCCAACAACAATCCAAGCCACAACTGGGTACCCGTCACTAATCTGATCACTCAGAATATTCTCCTGGTCCAATGAAAACACCTAGTACAACAGAATGACTAACTTAAGGTGCTCACGTTACAAAATTTTCACAAGGTCTGACAAATCGCAAGGGGTTCCAGATATTCACCTGACCGAGCACCGTCGGGCACAAGGAGGCAGAGATGCACTTCAGAAGCATTGTCTTCACCTCCGGCTGAAGGTTGACAACCTCTGCGTAGCCCCCACGAAGACCGCACTCCCCCATGTAACCTGCCAACACATGAACCACTCATGTAATAAGGAACTGAAGATACCACATCACGCTACAAACAGTAACGGATACAAGCCGTTGCTATCTTCTGCTGCTTCTAAGAAATGCCTGCCTCAACTGGGTAAATTTCCACAAACAAACACAGTCACAGCAACATTTCACTTCTTTCTTTTGTGTGGAACACTGAAACTTATTCATAAAACTTAAAAAAGGTCAACTTTGAGTTTTATATTTCATGGTTATTCTGAAAGAGTAAAAAATGATGGGATGAAAAGATTACAATTGGGCTCCANGCTTTGAGTTTTATATTTCATGGTTATTCTGAAAGAGTAAAAAATGATGGGATGAAAAGATTACAATTGGGCTCCAAATCACAGATGCAAACTCTGTATTAAGAAATTTTGGAGTCATACCAGAGAACATGCCCAAACTACTGTTAGTGCAGCCTTGGCAAGCACATCCACGCGGACCCCTTTATATAATGAATAAATTATGTAAAATGATATACTAATATGACAAAAATTGCTTTAATTTATGAAATAATAATATTAAAAAAACCCTTGAGATTAAGTGCTTACATGTTTATACTAGCTACTAGACAGAAAAAAAAAAACAAACAAATGGACAACATGCCACCTCAAAATGATGCCCAGGTAGCAAAACACACAATTGCACATTTGCGAATGAAAAATGTGTTGTCTTGAGTTAATAACTTTCTATTCAAAAGTACCAACCCGTGAGTACTTAAGATTGTCTGTTTTCTATATTTAGTACATGTACGTAATTACCAAGCAGCCTATTTCTCAACATATTTCCATTCCATTGAAGTACCGGTAACGAAACTTGCGGTATCACTTAAGTGTTTAAGTTCACATTTTAAAAAAATAAACAAAAAATTGAATGCATGATTTTAAATTATTCCAACAGCAGAATAAACAAACCACATACATAGGTGTACATTGCAGATGGACATCAAAGACTTGCAAGTTGGTTTATTCAAAACAACAACTACGTACATTTTACAAACTTTTTCTTTCACTTTAATTTTAGCGAGGCTCATGTGCTTACCCTCCTTCCTCCCCTTTTTTATTCCACACATGAGTAGAGTTCACGTAACATTTAGCATTTAATTTACATATGAGTTAAAACTATGCATGCCAAATCCAATCAAGGTAATCTTCCAAATAACATTACAACCATATTGCAAAAGAAATAATGTCCTTACGACACCCCCCGCTTCTTTGGCACGTGCATGGTATTCCCAGGAGGTTACGCAAATAGAAACTGTATTGGAGACAAGATCCTGCCCGTACCAATTTATAGTACAGTGGAACCCTGTTATAACATTTTCCTGCTTAATAAGCCGTCTTCTCTTGGTTCACAAACAATTTTCAATACAAAATTACCCTGTTATAAAGTTTTCCCTTATAAACGGCTGATATTTCTTGGGTCCCTTGGGAAGTGTTATAACAGGGTTCTACTGTAGTACTGATTGATACTATGTGTGACAGAAATTTGGGTAGCGCTTAACAGCTCAGGTCTTAACNTAAGGTCTTAACTGCTGTTGAACCCTCACCTTATAATAATACACTAATCATCAAAATATATTTTTGGATATGGCAAACCCTTTGTCACACAAATGGCTTGTTAGAGATAAATGAATTCTGAAGATGAATTGTTACATGGGGAACCATTGTGCAATTCCAAAAAATTAAANAAGTGTTATAACAGGGTTCTACTGTAGTACTGATTGATACTATGTGTGACAGAAATTTGGGTAGCGCTTAACAGCTCAGGTCTTAACTGATGTTGAACCCTTACCTTATAATAATACACTAATCATCAAAATAGATTTTTGAATATGGTAAACCCTTTGTCACACAAACGGCTTGTTAGAGATAAATGAATTCTGAAGATGAATTGTTACATGGGGAACCATTGTGCAATTCCAAAAAATTAAANTGGCTTGTTAGAGATAAATGAATTCTGAAGATGAATTGTTACATGGGGAACCATTGTGCAATTCCAAAAAATTAAACTCACCTTTGGAAGAAGAGAGGAAAGAAGCCATCTGAATGTTCTTATATGGCGCACCCATCTCGACCGATACCTTCTTGAACGAATGGAACTTGCTCTCCTTATGATAAACATTGTCTTGGTACACCTGGCATGAGAAGAAAGTAACCTCGTCATCAGTGGTACTTTTGATATATTCAGTCTGCCCAGTAACACTACCCTCAGTCCTTTTTCTTTGGCACACACAAGGTAAAATCATTACAGAATTACAATTTGCATATACCAACCGCTAATTAGTTTAATAGCACTCGAGAATCGAGATAATTCACTCCATGAATAAATTGCCAAATGCTTGAAATATCAGTCTATTACCTTTAAATTTACAAATATTTTATAGAATAAGCATATCACTGTATTAGGACACCATCCACACAGCTACATTTCAAGCTNTTTAAATTTACAAATATTTTATAGAATAAGCATATCACTGTATTAGGACACCATCCACACAGCTACATTTCAAGCTACTCAAAATGAGTCACGTGATTACTGTTGTCGTAGCAAAAGCTGCTATGCAATAGTGTGCACGTGGATCCAAACAATTTTTGTTCTTTCTGCTTCCAGAAAGCAGACCAGCCCTTGCGTGCAGAGAGCTGTACCTGCCTGGCAAACTCCTCATTGGAGAACTCAAAGACATGCACACCTACCACATACAATATCCCACCCACTGCTCAAGTGTTCACAGAAATAAGCATTCATGAAGTCTAAGAAACTTCAAACAATTTCACTGTCAGTAGACCTCACTTGAGCAATCTCTCATTACACACAACTTAAACCTTCAGACAGTTGCTGCTTGGACAGTGCATTTGAGACTGTGTGGCGAACTCAAAACCACTGCATGGTTGGGGGAACACCGCTCAAGCCCGTTTCATGACCTGGCATCCCACGTAAGGACTCTGCCAGGCTAGCACGTGATGTGCACTGCAGTGCAGTGGAGAGATTTGGGTTGCTCTTAACATCAGGGTCTTGAGAGCCGATGAGGGGGAAGCAAGGTGTGTATGGAGCAGCGCCTGAATGCAAGGGCGTAGGAAATGGGAGATCCCTGAGAAAACCCACAGACTAGCGGCATTGTCCGGCACGATTCCCACATGCGAAAATCCGGTAGCAGCCCTGCCGAGAATCGAACCCAGTTCACCTAGGTGGGAGACAAGTAGTCTAACCACTACACCACCACGACCCCCAAATATTTGCTACACTATTTTAAGTTCGCAATTCAATTACAAGNCCACTACACCACCACGACCCCCAAATATTTGCTACACTATTTTAAGTTCGCAATTCAATTACAAGGATTATTTTCTTTGTTCATGAAAATGGCTAATATAGGTATTTTAAGAATCAGTTTAAGCTGCTAAATTTTCTATACAGAGAGTTGACTTCAGATAACCATTGTACTTTCGTCTTTATTAGCATATTAGCATGCCATAAACAAAAAGGGTCACTGCTTAAAAGAAAGGTTCACGTGAGTCACCAATGGAAATACTGCATACCAGTTGGGCGACTTGTGCGTAGAGGCNACTGCTTAAAAGAAAGGTTCACGTGAGTCACCAATGGAAATACTGCATACCAGTTGGGCGACTTGTGCGTAGAGGCGATACAGCAAGTGGCGAGCAAGCCAGAGTTAGCCTTGCAACTCATGCATTTCTAAGCCTGGAAAAGGCAAAACAGCTGCAGGCAGATCTCTTACGCCACATCCCTTATTGTCTTTGTTAGGTACAGCTGTCTTAAATGATGACTCCCCTGTATTTACATACCCTCACCCTTCATGCATTCACTGATCTCTGCGATCATGGATGTCTCAGAAAAATTAAATCACAGCACAGTTGAATAACCCCACTCAAGACTGAGCCCTATATCCTGGAACCTTATCCNGTCACAGAAAAATTAAATCACAGCACAGTTGAATAACCCCACTCAAGACTGAGCCCTATATCCTGGAACCTTATCCTGTATACGACTTATATTATGAAGTACATACATACATAGGAGAGTGCAGGGTATTCTGTGGCCTCAGCCAAGCAGCCAGCAAACGCCAATACCCTCGCCCCAAAAACCTCACCACCACCCCACTGTTGCCAGATGAAAATTAGACACATCAGTCAGTAGAGGAGATATATATACAGGATGGTGTGGAATTCCATCAACAAACTTTGTGAAATGATTCCTTAGGCAAAATCAAGTGTGAAATATAAGAGAAACCGTCTACCTAAAATTAATAAAAAGGGAGATGGAAGCCCTTGAAAATTAAGATTAAAAACTGCATTTTTGCAAAATATCGGGCACTAATTGGAACTAAATTGCAATCCTCCGAACACTGTTTTACGTAATCGGGATCTTCAAGCGACAAGCAAACTCTCATTAATACCTTCTCACCACAATGAAAACAGNCGACGAGCAAACTCTCATTAATACCTTCTCACCACAATGAAAACAACAGGTGTGGCAACCCTCTTATTGCTAGTTTATTGAGCAGTATGACCCAATTAACAAAACTGCCCAGGACCCAGTTTTCATGTAAAACGCACAAAAAGCTTTGGCTGCAGCGATACAGTGCCTAGCGCTTAGGCAATGCTACCTACATGCATCTATGGTATTCTACTGTGTCCGCATCACAGATGATGGCAGAGGACATTTTTACCACTTACTGTAAACATGTACCATACATTACAGTACTGAAGCTGCCTTTTTGTTTCTGGCGACAGTCAGTGTGTAATTCCCTGCAGAAAGTATTGTTTTTGACTACGTGCCTGGAACTGTATTGCTACCGCCGAAATATGTGAAATACGTAAGGTGTGAGAGAAAAAAAGTCCTCGTCATAACTTACCTGGGTACTAAGTTGCTGCTCATAATTATGGTTTATGAAGGAGGCTGGGCTCTTGATATCACTCGCTCAACCTCCTCACACCCAAGAATATACACTTAATCTATCACTGACTATCGTGTGACACCACAATCTCACATCTTACACTACTTCTCTAAGCAAAGTACAAGTCAGAAGATCAAATACAGTACTTTGTTAAGACACAGTGAAAAGATGTTGCAATATTTCTTCCAACCAACAGGAAGGAAAAAGTTACGTATTATCACAAATGCTGATGCACTGCACATAGAGAATGAATTCTGGTNTTCCAACCAACAGGAAGGAAAAAGTTACGTATTATCACAAATGCTGATGCACTGCACATAGAGAATGAATTCTGGTGCACGCAAAAATTTATTCCACGTCATCTTGTCTGATTTCCCAATGACCCAAAATACCTTCAAGAGGATAAGAAAATAAGCATGTAAACAGTGATCAACAGAGAACCCNGCCCAAAATACCTTCAAGAGGATAAGAAAATAAGCATGTAAACAGTGATCAACAGAGAACCCACCTCATCAGCAAAGATGAAGAGCTCCTCTTCATGTGCGAACTTGATGACCTCCTCTATATTCTTCCGGCTCAGTACCTGCCCTACAACATGCGACAAACATGCTCTCATACTATTCATGTTATTGGTGTCATAAATATTCTATGAATGGTCTTGAAAACTTATAGTATACTGAAATAAATGATGAACACGTACATTTCAACGGATGCAGAGGGTACTAACCAGTGGGGTTGCCGGGGTTTATGACGACCAGGACACGTGGCTCACAGACCTTCTTAGCCTCCGCGACAGCTCGTTTCAGTTCGGAAACTCCCAGGCTCCAGTCCTTCGACTCGTCCAAGTAGTAGCCAATCTGCAGCCCCATCCAACACCAACCCACTTACTGGTACAAGTACAATATTGCACGAAATAGTCTTGAAACTACCACTGATTGTAATTTCAACTGCTGTTTTAAAATTACGATGTTGCTGAGAGTAACATTTCAGAACTTGTTAAAAATGTCTACCAGGGCAATTTAAAATGAGCTTACACAAAAGAGTATCGCACCAAATACAACCGCTGTTGATTTACCGTGAAGATACCCAAGTGAACAACGCGGAATGAGCAGCAAATAATTTTGTACAAAACAAGAACCGGTTGAAAATAGTAGCGTAGCAATCCAGTAGAGTATATGTAGGTCACGTTCACTGCAGCCTGCTACTGGCGAAAGGCACACAGCAGCTGAAATACTGCACGTAGGAGTTACACAACTTTCACTTCAAAGAGGTAGAAATATTTACTGCTACTTCCATGTTGCAATCTGTGCAATATCCAGAAGCTGCCCCTGGT
The DNA here is from genome assembly GCA_002778355.1 of Clitarchus hookeri. NCBI lineage: Eukaryota > Metazoa > Arthropoda > Insecta > Phasmatodea > Phasmatidae > Clitarchus > Clitarchus hookeri. The sequence goes on along the minus strand of NQII01010219.1, from coordinate 18,851 downwards.
ATGCGCAGAACAGCACACAAATACAGTCGTACCTCACTGTTGCAACCCCGTTTATTACGACCAGTTCACTTTAAAAACCTATTTTTGACGAACCGTGAAAAATTCTGTAAAAAAAAAAAGTTCGGGTTTTGAGGTAAATCAGCTATAAAATACGTTGTTACGCATTGCATTTAACAAAACTCCAAGCAGTGCATATCTGAAGATAGATATCACAGCCATTTTTACGTATGGAGCTTGGCGTGGGTATGTCAATCTTTCCAAGCTCTCTTTGAAGACCATCCCTTATCAACAACCCTATTCCTGGAAACCTGGAAACCATGAGGGGTCTTAACAATGGGATTTTACTGTATGTAACATTTACTACAAATACGTAGGTGAGTAAAAATATTTAATAATAACAATTATTATTATTTTATTTATATTATTTTGTTTTCAAAGACACACATTTTAACATTTCCAAGTAGGCCCCGATGTCATCTAGAAATTTCTTTTCTTACACTAATCTACAAAAGACATTTATAATAACTTGGAGTATGTTGGCACTAAATACTACATCATAAGATTTCATCTATCATATGCGGTACCAAAATTTTGAAAGCAGAGTTCTGTCATGAGGAGAGCGCAGTTGCAATTTACTTCCTTTGCTATATTCCACCGTGCTTTTGTTCTTGTTTCAGCCTTCTCACAATACCCCACAGTCATAAACTACATTTAGCCAACCATTGAGTATTGCAGCACGCTGCAGTTATAGCGTAAAGCATCATTCACCCACATTGGTACTAACCACATTACGTGGGTAACAACAAGCAGAATTTTTCACTGCGACAATATTATTTTAATACGCATAAGTAAAATTATTCAACTATAGAAGTTAATGCTACAACATTTCAAATTCCCTCAAATTTATGTTGCATCGGACATAAATAAATATTTTTAACCCTATTCTAATTAAAACCTAGCAATCAAATAATACAGTTAATGAACTGAGCTAATTGGATAATCACTATGGCATCATACCACTTTAAAGCAGATAGAGGGACATAATATTTCAATACAGTACTAAACTTCATATGGGTGCAACCTAAGAGTAGAATGTTAAAGCAGATTTACAAATTTTGCAGCAAAACGCAAGAAGGCTGAAAACAACTCGATACCAAAAGTCTGTTCAGGTTGACGGCACAATCAGTTCCACACCCAGGGCTGGCACCTGTAAAGTAGGAGAAATGCATGCAGTGCTGCCAAGTGTACCAACCTGCTGCATTCCGTACTCTGCTATCGTGGCAGAGTAGAGCGGGTACTGAGGTATCGGCACCATGACGCCAGGCTTTTTGCCATCGATCGGTGCGTTTAGAAGCTTCAACACATTCTGCAACACAAGCACACACGTCAGGTGTGTGTGACACAAACATTTAACATCAAAATAAAACCAACAAAACTTGAAGTGTCTGAAAAAAACCAAGGTGAAACCAGATAAAAATTTAAACTGCCTGCATAGTATTTTTACCAATTTATCTCGCCAACTGAAAATAATTCTGGATGCTTCTATACACAACAGTATGGACTATTCAAGGTAAAGTCAGCACTTTAGAAAGCCTTCTCATTTGGAATAATAGAAAATAAATATATTTAATTTTAGCCTTAGACGTTAACTTTTGAGTGCTGTGGAATATACACATTGTGTTTATTACTTACATAACAATATTTATTTTACATCCCAAAATTAAAATCAGGCACTAGTGAGAAATAACATAACAAATGTTTTTCACCACATTTCCTTCAACCTGCTAACAACCTATGAATTCACATTAAAAAGAAAAAAGTAATCATTACATTGTTTGAAGAGCATACTCAGTGTACCCCCAATATCAGGCTGGAATACCGAAATTTGAATTGGGAAACATTTTATCACGATTTAAAGTTTCTGAAAGTTATGGCACAATCAAATACCAAAGAAATAGAGGTGAAGAGAACGACAAAATTAAACAAAAAATGGCAATGCAAGAAACTAATAAGAGAAAACTCATCTCCCTGTATTACAAAATGCATGAATAATCACTGGATGCTACATGTGAATAATACAACACCGTATCAACTTCACATTTACAAGCCAGGAGATAAAGCCAGGAGTCCTCGCACGAGGACGTACCTTGATGCCCTCAGATGCCCCTGCACACAGAAGGATGTCCTCCCAGTTGCTGGGAATGCCGTCCCTCTTGTGGATGTACTCGGCGCAGTGCCGGCGGATCACCTCGATGCCAGGCGAGTCCGTGTACGAACCTGCAAGCCACCGGCGTACGCACGCACTGTTTAAGGAGCTCCTAGCACGTTACCGGGTTGTGGCCGCTGCTACATGTTTGTCAAATGGCTAAGTGCCTTACAATTATGCTGTGGTACAAATGCTGTCTTAACCCTCTACACTCTTTTGTGAAGCCAGTCATCTTTAATTTACTTTTCCAAACTGGTCCAGCCTGTCTCTCCAGATGATACAATTGTTATATTTATCTGTCTGTAAATGTTACGGAAAGCAACGTCACTTCTCCACGAGGTTAGTACAGTGCAGAAATAAAAGATGGCAAACTGGGCTTGACACACAAGTTCAAAAGAGTTAAACCTTTCAGACCTAATTTTTAATGTATGGTTTCTGGTGTTGCAAATAAGACATTTTATGATACTTGCTGTACTTCAAGCCCACACCGTACTTTTTTTGTAATCACAGCCCGTATAAATAAGAACAATTCATAATCTAGAACAGTAACACGATTGACAAATCAATTACCCAATGGGAAGATCATTCATTGAGTCTTGCATTGCAGACTACTGGCCAAAAATAACCTTCCTGTATGTTACGTAGAGAATTGTGTACACTGGACTTGAATAGGTTAATTGAAGGGATTAATTACACACAAAGACAGTTGCAAATGTGACTTTAATGGAGATTACATAACAAAACCTTTTGCAATGAGAATCACGCGGGCTACAACAACCCCGACTTATAGAAGGGCCACCACAGAAGCATTCTCAATTCTCTGCAACGTAGGTTCCTTTGCCACATCTCCTCTTGCCTTCAGTACCTTTCTGGTTCTATTTCCTGCACAGATTGCTACACAAGTATTTTCCATTCAAATGTTCACTAACATTTCCAACCTGATTATCATTTTTCCTAATGCATACCCTCTAAACAAATACGGTCAAAACAACAATCATGTTTCACCTAAACAAATAATTTCTGATAAAAATTATCACACACTGTCACGAGACATTAACACATAAAAACAAATACATCAATGTTCACAACTGCCAAAAAAAACCTCAAACCACAGTGAACCAAATTTCTTGTAATAATAATTTTTTTTCTTTAAAAAATTGCATTGACTTGCACATCAACATACGTCAGAAACGTGATTAAAATGTGTTAACATTTTAGATTAATGATATTCAGTATTAAAATTACTCATAAAACTGTTTAAAATAAAGTCACAAATTCCTTTTCAGAATAAAACAAATTAACTTAAATTGGAGAGAGCCTGCTTCGTGAACTTTTGTGCAAATGAAATTGGAGTTTGTAGCGATTTCCCATGCTATCTTAGTTGCTATTATCTTGAAGCAGAAAGTATCCTGCCCCTTGCTATCGGCAGACCACAGCTCGAGACTGCGTTAGTGCCCGGGACTTACCCACACTCCCTCCACGACAGCCACAAAGGATGTCCCGCGCGTGGGACTTGGCATCTGACGGGAAGCCGGGATCATCGAGAAGCTTAGGGTAGGTGACCAGCGCCAGCACCTACAAAGCAATGTTTCCTAGTTCATTCATTTCTCTGTCTGAGCAGCTCACAACACAATTCCCTACAATAACTTAAAAAAAAAAAAAAAAAAAAAGAGCAATTATGATTAAACAGGGGGATACTCAACTTCTTGTAACAGTAACATAATCTTATACACCACAATAAACTGTGAACGCTTCATACTATATTTGTTTTCCTGCACGAGCATACCATGCTTAAAAAAAGTAATGCATATGCGAATCATTCTAGTGTGTGCACTTTATTGATTTATACTTCTAATACTTGGACATCATTTGATGCTTAAGAAACATTAAGAAGTTATTTATAGTCCATTCATGGTTACTTCCTACTTTTATGAAGCTGTACTTTTAGTACAGTTATACTTTCCGGGCTATTCTTGCACCTCCTGCAAACAAAGTTTCACTATGTCCACAAAATTACACCAAAGGGACAATGTACCACATTCTTGGACACTCACTTTAATAATATTTTGCGTAACTATTTGTTACTAACGTTCCTTACACTTGTATATCCATGACTGAGACAGGACTCGAACCAGTAACCTCTAGTTTCGTAGATGGAGCATATGAAAACATGCATGCCCACACACAAGCTTACGCAGAAGGGGTGACTGCAGATATGAGCATTTTTTTTCGAAGGAACTGCATTATCCCAAGTTTTAATACATTGGCTCAGAATTTTGATAGCAAATTGAAACACCACAACTGGCAATTGTGAACTGTATATCAATGTTGTGGTCTTCATCAACAAGTAATCATAGTGGGAAATTGTGACATAATACTTCTTGTTTCTCTGGTAGAGAGACTATACGACATATGACTAAATCAGAGTTATCAGTGCTCACGTTAATCCATGCAGATACTCAAAACACTGATATGCTTTCAAAACACTTATCTACAAGTAGTGATAAGCCCCTCAGTTTCAAAAGCCACCTGATAAGATAGCAATCATGCTAAAGCCTCTTTACAGTTTGACATTCACGCAATTTATTGCTAAATCCACAAATCATCCATCCCACCATCCAATGCTAATGTGCAATGACCTTGGCACGCTGTTTTCTGTGTTTATAACTGAGCCTTTCGGTACATGTAAGGCGACTCAGCAGGCACTTGGCAGTTATTTACTTCAGAGAGGGCACAGGTAGAGTAAAGCTCTTTGAGGAAGAGAAGGTAGGGGAGGCAGTGTAGGGGAGGGCTTTCACGAACACTCGCCGCTGAAGGGAGGGGAAACCACACGTGACACCGCTGACGCTGTAAAGACCAAACTGATAACATCACTGTCTACCACCACTCTGTTAAATACCACACTGCACAACTGACATTTTTTCGACAGGTAACACACATGCGTGGAGCGGCTGTCAGCTGGCCTTGTTTAGCCGCTGTTACTACTGGACTGAACAACCACACCCCTTCGTGCAGGGGCAATGGACTCTCCTGACTCTCCCCGTGCATTTTAAACTTCTGTGCATTATTTTCTCATTTGAATACCCACTTCTATAGGTATAATAATTTACAAATGACACAATATTAAAAAAAAAAAAAAAAAAC
>NQII01010219.1:0-13410 GCA_002778355.1 Clitarchus hookeri | reverse complement strand
TTTTTTTTTTTTTTTTTTTTTTTTTTTACAAAATTAAGAAATACTCTCAACAAAATAAAGCATTTCCCACGTGATAATATTTGCATATCGCTTGTCGGACATTATTTACCTCTTGGGTACAGTTTAAATTATTATCACACACCCAGTGCAAAGTTGTCTGTAATTAAAGTTCAACAGAATAAAAAAAGTCAAATGAACAATTCTGGTAATCAATCCTACATTGTTCTTACAAGTTCGAATGTTTCTATCTGGCACGATCTTAGCACACAAAGCAATATGCCAATACTATAGTTTTCCACCATAATATCTCAGTCTTTTGTTTTACATCACTCTTTATTTATTTTTGACTTTGTAGAAAAAATTCTAAAGCTTAATATTCGCCTTCAAGTTTGCAATCAAAAGTAATGAAAAGTTGGAATTGTTCAAAGAAAATAACTAAGCAACATTAAATAACCGCTGGCTATAGACAACCCAAATTTTCAAAGTAGGAACTATTATAATTGTTCAATTACTACAGCAATAATAATAGCACATTATATTTTAAGGGTTAATATACGCATGAAATATGAGCAGGCATATACAAACGGAGCCAGCTACATTACCCAAGAACACACATGTCGCTCCCAATTAGCCAGAAGATAAATTGAAATGCAACATGGTGAAATTTAAGCATTTCAATTTGCCATACCAAACATACGAGAACTCAAAAGAACAAAAATTCCCCAGTTTACCGGGGTCTAGTTTTGATTTGGCGACCCCAAAGAGGGAAGGTTGGTTATTAAATAGTGTGCTGTTTGTTGACACGTCAGCAGCTACAAACGGAAAACGTAACTCTTCTTTTCGGACTTTTTTTTTTGCAAGAATAACAAACAAATAAATGCGGAAGAGCCACTTTGGGAAAATGCAGCATGCTTGACATGAAGGCTGGGGTGTTGATTGCCCATTGCAGGTGTATTGATTTCTATTATTGAGGTAGGTCAAGCGGATTACATGCCGAGACTACTCCACTGCAAAATTAATTACTCTGATAGAGGCACAGTTACAGAAGATGTGGTGACTCAGCAATAATGCGCCACGCATTCCTTGTGCCCAACACTACAATCATGCTTTCCAGTACCTATTTCAGATCAGTTTTGGGTCCCTTCACACGAGAAAAAACACACTATACCATTTTCCAACACTATGAGATAATACTNATTTCAGATCAGTTTTGGGTCCCTTCACACGAGAAAAAACACACTATACCATTTTCCAACACTATGAGATAATACTTTTTTCTCTTCCTGTTATTAACTACCAAATTATTTCAACTGACAGCTGAGCAAGGCAAGAGTAAATGTGGTTTGGAACGAGCATTATGTTAACAGCACGCTGTTTACAAATATGTACTGATTAAGCAACCAATGTAAATTCCAAAAAATATTTATCACTTTTCACAATTTATTTTGTATTCATAAAAATTATATACATAAATAGATTTCCTTACCATAACTTAATCATAAACATTATGTCAAAAAATTCGCCATTAATACAAGTTAGTTTAAAATCAAAATACAAATTTTGTCACTTATCATTTATAATTTTCCAATGTGTGTCTACAACCAGAATGTACACATTTCCTTCCAGTTCATTTAATTTCATTAAACTTTCTGACATTTTCAGCTTAGCCTTTGTTACTCGCTGAAATAGTGCGTGTAAAAGGTTTACTCTGGCAATATGCTCAGAGTAATTACTCTGCAGTTTTGGGACACTGCCACGAGCGAGTAAAACATTCACCCAAAGTGTTATGGGACAGCAAAAGAGTAAAGTTTACTCGCAGAGCAACATTTTGGAACGCCGTCCTAAGGTGAGCTCGACGCGTATCCGACGAGGGGACGCTCACACAGAGAAGATGCTGCTTAGCCGAGGGACAGACGTGAAACTTGCAATCAGCCTGAAGAGCGTCGAAATGCAGCAGTGGCGGAATGAAGGGAATGAGGAGATAGAAGTACGTCACAGGAACCCTCAAAAACAGTTGAGTGTCTCCCACACAAGAATTCTCAGCACACCAAAGGAGGAGATTGAACCACAGGTCTTTCGAAAGAGAGGTGGAGATAATACCAAAAAAGTAAACAAATAATGGGTACCACTTCATCAACTACCGTAACTAATCTGAAATAAAAACTAACAGCTGAAAGTAAACAGAGAGTAGTGATTGCAGACTTGATAATGATGGGTAAGTAGACTTCTTTATCCCTTGAAACATTAAAACTAATACAAATCTGTAGAGAGAACAACTTTACACACCCCTGGTAACAACAGCATTTATGTGCAAATCAGCCATCACAACTTGGAACAATGCCAATCCCACACTGCAAAATTTACATAGTCTAACAACCGGAAAAAAAACGTGACCCAATAAATGTACAACAAAACTAAAAATATTTTACGGATAGGCTTAACGTGAAAAGCACTCTTGATCTACATCAAAGACGATTCTGTGACAGAAAAGGCCTTCAGAGCTCTTTGAAACAATTTAAACAGCGTGGATATATGTGGTTTATCAACTGAGCATTCACTTAACACATGCAAGGTCGCAAAGCATGGAGGAAAAAAAAGACTTTCCATTTCGCAACTCATGACGCAAGAGCAGTAACTGCACGGACTGTTTGAGCAAATGTTGAATCTGGCTACGGTTCCATTTCATTTTATTCATACACGTTTCAACCCACTTGGAATAGAGATGTCATTACCCACATGAACCAACTTCTACACTTAAAGGAATCATTCAAAATTATTAACAGCAAATAAACATTTATCAATACTATTTAATTTCATAACAAAATAGATATATGTAATAATATAGCTTATTTCAAAACTAATACTCTTTTGTGGAGATTATAATGATGGGAACAACCTATTACAAAGCTTTGTTGCTAAAGTGCTAACAAACCACGCCCATAACATATTACACCAAATGTAGATCTGCAGTGCCCAAGGGAGTGTGGTGAGGTGGGGACGGAACAGCACAAAGGAATGTAACATCTGTCTAAAATGGGAGCATCCTGAGAAAGGTAAAATCCACCATGTTCCCCACATGCAAAATTTGGATGAGACGAGCTGGGCACCGAACCCAGCCTGCCTCGACGGGAGGGCAGAGCACCGGCCGAGGCACCACGCATGGCAGCCAACACCACACACAAAACACTCGACTGTGAAACGCACAAACCTTTCAACTGGACAGTTCTCTAGCCTCAAGTACGGTAACAGACAAGTAGGCTAGAGTGACAGGACGCTTTTCATAAGAAACGTGATTTATAATAAAAGGAACGCGATTAACTTCCAGGTATGACAGAACTGTAAACTCAAACTGATGGCATTGAAAAATTAAAAGGAGTACACCCAATCAACATCTGGATGTAAATCAAAGTCACTATTATAATTAAATTGTAAGTTGACACACACACTTGTAGAACAGTTTAACATACATACATCATTGAAAAATATTTTTCATGTGAATGAAGTGTTGTTTTGTAAAATATGTTCATAAAACTCACTGCACGTGTAAATAATATAAATGTCAAGTGGTTGTTCATGTGTAAAAGCAGACTTTTCGTAGGACACTTGGCTAAAGGGAATTTCATGACTTTATTGGGCCTTTCGCATTCCCCAAGATAATGATTTAAAAAAAAAAAAGTCCTGCCTTGCAAAAAGCAGGAATGTCTTGTCACCCTAGACTAGACCTGGGTTGAAACCTGAATGACACACTGATATGGCTAGTTCGCCGTTAACTTACGAAATCACACTTCCTAAAATGTCCTAGCCCCTAACTGTATGTATTTCTAACACAAATGGCGAGTGGCTAGTTCCCAGAAAAGCTGGCAGGAATGAAGGAAAGTCAGTAATCAAAATAACATTGTGCTTAATTTCTGATGATTAAATTTGTGGACCATGAATTTATTTCCACGTAGTTTGTGCTTATTTTGGGCACATTTTTGTGTAGTAACCTATTCACAGTCGTAACAATTTTGTAGTTTCACATAACGCCCAAGTTACTAGGTCCGTGCAATGTCAATTTTAAATTGGTAGAAAAGTAGNAACAATTTTGTAGTTTCACATAACGCCCAAGTTACTAGGTCCGTGCAATGTCAATTTTAAATTGGTAGAAAAGTAGTACAAACAGAGGGTTTTTATAAGTGTTCAATTATGAACAGTTAACACTAATGCTATGTCATTACGTATTACCACTGGTGCTTATTAGACACTTTTACATCAGAAATAATAATTTTCTTTTCAATGTATTCTACGAGTATAAGAGAACATGTTATACAACTGTATACCATAAATAGAACTTTAATTTACTGGAAGACATAGCCTACACTTAAACCAGGAAATCAGTTGTGAAAGCCACTGCTAAAGTTTACGAATTTAGACAAAAATAATAATACAGATACACGTTTCTTGCATTTCATCCTGATAATACAACCAAAGATATGTACTTCAATGCGAACTTTTAAAAATGTTGCATAAAAATATTTTGCATTTTATCCCTTGCACTCAGAGGTAAATAAATACCAATAGAAATTACATATGAAATGGGTTTTGAATGCTAATAATTATGGAAATATTGGTATAAGTACTGTTTATATTTACATGATTTTAACTATTAAAATTAATACAACAATTTGCTNAATTATGGAAATATTGGTATAAGTACTGTTTATATTTACATGATTTTAACTATTAAAATTAATACAACAATTTGCTTAGTGCTGCTGAAGTAACCACGACTGGAGCTGAAAAAGCAGACAAAGAACAGCTACTGAGGTGGCTCCCCAGTAGGTTACTTGAGCCCTTTTTCCTCGTAACCTGGGAGCACAGTAACCAACAGTTCCTGTTTGCACTGGAAGTTCCTAATTATCTTAACATCATGTGCTGGCTGGCGGACGCCGCCGACACAAACTGAAGCAAGCACACTACATACCAGCTGCAGTTACGTTCTTGCTGGTGAATTGTCTTTACGTAGAATGACATCTTCCAGCGGAAATTTCAGCCAACCGATAACTTTATGTCCTCACAAAACACGTATCGAAGACCGGGAGAATACCAACCTCCAGTAGCAAACGTCTCGCACATTTAAGAAATTTTTCACGATTGAATGACACTTTTCCATTTTCTATTTTCGTCTNTCCAGTAGCAAACGTCTCGCACATTTAAGAAATTTTTCACGATTGAATGACACTTTTCCATTTTCTATTTTCGTCTCTCGTGCATATTTTTTTCAAAAGAGAGAAATGGCTAATATTTAAATTTTTTACAATAAGTCTTAGGTATGAAACTTCTGGATACAGGCTACGAAGCACACTTTTGCCATTATCACTGCGACATAAAATCAGAGAATTGCCACTGAAAGTTTAGCGAGGAGAGTCAACGAGAGAAAGACTGCATGCAAGTTTAGCGCCTTGCCTGTAATGGTGACAAAACATTTGGTACATAACGCTCGGAAGCTCCAAGGCCTTCGATATACACAATACCTGTGGTGTTCATTATCGTGCACAACAGTATGGACCTGAAAATATTCAAAACTTTACTGAACTTTGTCCACTTCATTTGGTATATAAAAAATATGACAAAGCAGAGAAAAACTAGAAAACATGAAGACAAAATATTAACAACCAATACACATATGCAACATTAACAGCGAAAAAGGTGATCAATAAAAATTATATGGATAAAATCCTGTATCTATCTGAATAACCCAATAATTATAAACCACCAAAAAAAAAAAAATTGCAAAGTCAAAAACCATTAAATTAAATACTACATCAGTTTTTCTTTCATGTTGTTAAATTTTATTTTTATTGTGTTTTTGGTTGATTTTTGACTCATGGCAATGTGTCCATCACTTGCTCTTGATCTCTTCCCATGTCACGAGCCCTTGTTCCCTTCGTGAGAAATATTCGTTCGCGAATTCGGAGACCTGTTCATTTCCACCTCAAGTTTTATTCTGTTGAATTTCAAGCTACGCAAGTTTAATTCGTCTTTGTGACATTACTAAGTGTTTTCTGCTGGCATAAACACAAACAAATGAAACATTTTAAACTGTTGAGCATCGGAAAACAGTCTAGGACTCGAGAAGGGCAAGTGGCTCAAGCCCTTGGCTGAAGGGGACATATACGGTCCTTCTGTGCCCTTACCGCGAATCCAGACAGCGACAATGTGATGTCACGACCAAGATGCACTTTTCAAGGGCACAGAGCCTGGTAATAAGGGCTCTTGGCTGATGAATTCAAACATTGCCCAAGATATAGATTTTTTTTAATTTCTGTTTATAAGCAAAAGTACTGTTCAGCCTTTTTTCTGTATAGTTATTATTCGTTTTTAATGTTTTCTTCTCATGGTGTTATATTTTTTTTTATAAAATATGCTAATTTTCTTTCTCTAATTAAACTAAAGCAATAAATTAACAAAAAAACCTTGACCAAAAAACACATTTTACGAAAAGTATGGTGGCAGTCAAAGAGTTTAAAACACATTTTGTTTTTAGTGAATTTCATTGCAGTCTACAGTAACTTCTCAGATGCCTTATATTCAACCAATTTTTAAATGGTATGGGCATAAAATCAAAAACTGAAGTCACTGAAATATCTTCTGAAGTACCAGTTGTTTATAGCAGGACTGTTTATCACACTGAACCTCCTGATATTTTAATCTCTGGTCTTATCAAGGTTCATGTGTGTTTACTGATAAGACAACAAAATTTTTTTTAAACATAATGACAACTTAGTAAACAACAGATTTCATAGTTTTGGAACGCTCCCATAAGTCCAAGAGTGGTGAGACGTAAACAGAAAGTAGCATTAACTCCCCATAAGCGCAGTATCTATATGTAACAAAGAAATATAACAACAGATGGCTAGAAAAAATTTCTTACATCATTACAAAGCCATGTGAACAAAGCATGTAATGGATTCTGGATGAACTTAACACATCTACTCACTGCTCACGATTCCTGAAACCTGCAGTGCATAATGTTTTTATAACAATAACTTCTAGAGATAACGCATACTCCTGGCCATTGTTCTGCTCACACTTGAGAACTAACTCCCACAATGCCATCTTTCAATTGTGTAAAGTTTACAATTTACCAGGCTGATTCACTCAGGTCATCACAACACAGAAAACATTACACAGTTTGCAAGTCGGTCGCAAGAAGACAAACAACTATTTTTAATACCTCTGCACTAATGAAGAACAAACTTATGCAGTTCTTCAATATTTAATATGGAGCTGTTAAAAACCTTGTTATTCATTTATAGTTATGAATAACATCTTTTGTGCTCCCCATATCTTCAGTACTTGATAGGCCGCCGAACCCTCGTATGCCACAGAACGACCTTGGTGTCGTGAAACCGGGAGCCTTGACTCCCATAACTCGCAGGGTGTTTGTAAAACTACTTGGCAGGCAGATGTAAACACAATATTTAAACTACGATATTTTGTATAGACACTAGTGGTTGTGTAATTAGTGAATAAATATGTATAACCACTACATTGATTGGTAAACTTGACATACTCCATACCCCAATTGTTTATTAAAAATGTGACTGAGGTCAACAGAGTAGATTTGCAAAATAAATAACAAGTAAAAAATTACCTCTATGGTGAAGGTTACCAAGATGTCTTCAGAACACGAGGTTGTGGTTTTCAAAACAAATTAGGCCATATATGTTTACAAAAGCAATCCTGATTACTCTCCCAGCATATAACAGAGACATCATAAAGCAATTATATTTAGAATGTGTTTATTACATCATTGCAGGGGTTGCAGTGTCACTGACTCCCTCGGCGACTAGGGAGAAAGGCATCTGGGTGCTTGCGGTGCCGGGACAGTGTCCGAGCCTGGTGGCGCTGGGTGGGTGGCGAAGCGACAGGCCTCGAGTCCTACATAGTCTTTCCCACCAAGGCGACCCAAGTCTCCAAGTGTGGTGCTTCGAGACATGGCACCTCTGGATTCGAGCAAATTGGGCTCTGCTGTGGACGTCCCTGCCCATCCCATATCTCGCATGGTGGGTCGGGATCTGTCCAGATTCCAGTAAAAACTCCTTCGAAACAACAACCAGTTTCTCCAGAACCATGAAAGGTAGTAGTTTCTCCAGAACCATGAAAGATAGTAGTTTCAAGAGTTGACTGTATATAGAAGATACTGCATCGTAATGAGGAACCACTACTCATGTTTGAAGCTTCGGTCGTATAATTGAAGTCAAAGCTTTTTTCACATTTCATTGCACTTCCCAATCAAATTTATTATTTATTAAAACTGTCTCTCCTTCTCTCATTGTATATTTAATGTCCATTTAACATTTTCTTGATTTAAACTCTGGTTTCACAGTGATCTGGTGTAACCATTTATTGTTTCTTTACGTATTTCCAGTCCATTTAATCCACGGTTTTCCAAAATATTTGCCGCATCGTACTAGTGGGCTCTGAAATTTCCTGAAAGTGCTGCGAAAAATTAAAGAGCATATTTATATTTATCTTCTAAACAATTTCACAGTCACCTGACAATGCAAGGATACCAGTTACTTACTAGGGTCATAATCACATTGGTTTTCTCATCATGCGGAAGGAAACAAATTTTTAATTAGAATTTTTCTTTTTTTTATGTTTTGAGTGTTTCTGAACAGCGGCAAGGCCTTAGTAATGTTGTTATTTTGAGTTCACATGGTTCCCATGAAGTGACTAATAAGATCTATGTGCTTCTCAGATCAAATTTGACTTATTTTGATTGTATGTACAGGGTCTGCCCTGATGGATGTACCAACAGATGGCACCTAGGCTCATTCACTAGCCAGGATGTTGGTCTATAATTAGCGCTCAGGCTTATTAAATAGACCAGTTGCCAGATCCAGAATATTCCCCACAACTCTAGTTTCGTTGAGGGAGGCGAGGGCAATGTCCAAGACTTTCTTCCAATGATAACCCAANCAATGTCCAAGACTTTCTTCCAATGATAACCCAAGCAATTCAATGCCCCAAGGACAGGAACGGCATGAGTCCCGATAGACTTATCAGGCCAAGCCGCGGCTTGTTTGTAACTTGCGCATTTCTCTGATTACTGGTGATAACAGCACGTGCCTGAGGAGGGAAAGATGAACGGGATGAAGNCAGGCTTATTAAATAGACCAGTTGCCAGATCCAGAATATTCCCCACAACTCTAGTTTCGTTGAGGGAGGCGAGGGCGATGTCCAAGACTTTCTTCCAATGATAACCCAAGTAATTCAATGCTCCAAGGACAGGAACGGCATGAGTCCCGATAGACTTATCGGGCCAAGCCGCGGCTTGCTTGTAACTTGCGCATTTCTCTGATTACTGGTGATAACAGCACGTGCCTGAGGAGGGAAAGATGAACGGGATGAAGNTCCAGTAGCAAACGTCTCGCACATTTAAGAAATTTTTCACGATTGAATGACACTTTTCCATTTTCTATTTTCGTCTTTCGTGCATATTTTTTTAAAAGAGAAAAATGGCTAATATTTAAATTTTTTACAATAATTTCTAGGTATGAAACTTCTGGATACAGGCTACGAAGCACACCTTTGCCATTATCACTGCGACATAAAATCAGAGAGTTGCCACTGAAAGTTTTGCGAGGAGAGTCAACGAGAGAAAGACTGCATGCAAGTTTAGCGCCTTGCCCGTAATGGTGACCAGACATTTGGTACATAACGCTCGCAAGCTCCAAGGCCTTCGATACACACAATACCTGCGGTGTTCATTATCGTGCACAACAGTATGGACCTGAAAATATTCAAAACTTTACTGAACTTTGTCCACTTCATTTGGTATATAAAAAATATGACAAAGCAGAGAAAAACTAGAAAACATGAAGACAAAATATTAACAACCAATACACATATGCAACATTAACAGCGAAAAAGGTGATCAATAAAAATTATATGGATAAAATCCTGTATCTATCTGAATAACCCAATAATTATAAACCACCAAAAAAAAAAAAATTGCAAAGTCAAAAACCATTAAATTAAATACTACATCAGTTTTTCTTTCATGTTGTTAAATTTTATTTTTATTGTGTTTTTGGTTGATTTTTGACTCATGGCAATGTGTCCATCACTTGCTCTTGATCTCTTCCCATGTCACGAGCCCTTGTTCCCTTCGTGAGAAATATTCGTTCGCGAATTCGGAGACCTGTTCATTTCCACCTCAAGTTTTATTCTGTTGAATTTCAAGCTACGCAAGTTTAATTCGTCTTTGTGACATTACTAAGTGTTTTCTGCTGGCATAAACACAAACAAATGAAACATTTTAAACTGTTGAGCATNTCGTCTTTGTGACATTACTAAGTGTTTTCTGCTGGCATAAACACAAACAAATGAAACATTTTAAACTGTTGAGCATTGGAAAACAGTCTAGGACTCGAGAAGGGCAAGTGGCTCAAGCCCTTGGCTGAAGGGGACATATACAGTCCTTCTGTGCCCTTACCGCGAATCCAGACAGCGACAATGTGATGTCACGACCAAGATGCACTTTTCAAGGGCACAGAGCCTGGTAATAAGGGCTCTTGGCTGATGAATTAAAACATTGCCTAAGATATAGATTTTTTTTAAATTTCGGTTTCTAAGCAAAAGTACTGTTCAGCCTTTTTTCTGTATAGTTATTAGTTTTTAATGTTTTCTTCTCATGGTGTTATATTTTTTTTTTTTATAAAATATGCTAATTTTCTTTCTCTAATTAAACTAAAGCAATAAATTAACAAAAAAACCTTGACCAAAAAACACATTTTACGAAAAGTATGGTGGCAGTCAAAGAGTTTAAAACACATTTTGTTTTTAGTGAATTTCATTGCAGTCTACAGTAACTTCTCAGATGCCTTATATTCAACCAATTTTTTAAATGGTATGGGCATAAAATCAAAAACTGAAGACACTAAAAATTCTAAAATATCTTCTGAAGTACCAGTTGTTTATAGCAGGACTGTTCATCACACTGAACCTCCTGATATTTTAATCTCTGGTCTTATCAAGGTTCATGTGTGTTTACTGATAAGACAACAAAATTTTTTTAAACATAATAACAACACATTAAACAACAGATGTCATAGTTTTGGAACGCTCCCTTAAGTCCAAGAGTGGTGAGACGTAAACAGAAAGTAACATAAACTCCCCATAAGCGCAGTATCTATATGTAACAAAGAAATATGACAACAGATGGCTAGAAAAAATTTCTTACATCATTACAAAGCCGTGTGAACAAAGCATGTAATGGATTCTGGATGAACTTAACACATCTACTCACTGCTCACGATTCCTGAAACATGCAGTGCATATAATGTTTTTATAACAATCACTTCTGGAGATAACGCATACTCCTGGCCATTGTTCTGCTCACACTTGAGAACTAACTCCCACAATGCCATCTTTCAATTGTGTAAAGTTTACAATTTACCAGGCTGATTCACTCAGGTCATCACAAAACAGAAAACATTACACATTATGCAAGTCGGTCGCAAGAAGACAAACAACTATTTTTAATACCTCTGCACTAATGAAGAACAAACTTTTGCAGTTCTTCGATATTTAATATGGAGCTGTTAAAAACCTTGTTATTCATTTATAGTTATGAATAACCTCTTTTGTGCTCCCCATATCTTCAGTACTTGATAGGCCGCCGAACCCTCGTATGCCACAGAACGACCTTGGTGTCGTGAAACCGGGAGCCTTGACTCCCATAACTCGCAGGGTGTTTGTAAAACTACTTGGCAGGCAGATGTAAACACAATATTTAAACTACGATATTTTGTATAGACACTTGGGGTTGTGTAATTAGTGAATAAATATGTATAACCACTACATTGATTGGTAAACTTGACATACTCCATACCCCAATTGTTTATTAAAAATGTGACTGGGGTCAACAGAGTAGATTTACAAAATAAATAACAAGTAAAAAATTACCTCTATGGTGAAGGTTACCAAGATGTCTTCCGAACACGAGGTTCTGGTTTTCAATACCATGTAGGCCATATATGTTTACACAAGCCATCCTGATGAAATTTATAATGTGTTTATTACATCATTGCAGGGGTTGCAGTGTCACGGACTCCCTCGGCGACTAGGGAGGAAGGAATCTGGGTGCTTGTGGTGCCGGGACAGTGTCCGAGCCTGGTGGCGCTGGGTGGGTGGCGAAGCGACAGGCCTCGAGTCCTACATAGCCTCTCCCACCAAGGCGACCCAAGTCTCCAAGTGTGGTGCTTCGGGACATGGCACCTCTGGATTCAAGCAAATTGGGCTCTGCTGTGGACGTCCCTGTCCATCCCATATCTCGCATGGTGGGTCGGGATCTGTCCAGATTCCAGTAAAAACTCCTTGGAAACAGCAATCAGTTTCTCCAGAACCATGAAAGATAGTAGTTTCAAGAGTTGACTGTATATAGAAGATCCTGCATGGCTATGAGGAACCACTACACATGTTTGAAGCTTCGGTAGTATAATTGAAGTCAAAGCTTTTTTTTACATTTCATTGCACTTCCCAATCAAATTTATTATTTATTAAAACTGTCTCTCCTTCTCTCATTGTATATTTAATGTCCATTTAACATTTTCTTGATTTAAACTCTGGTTTCACAGTGATCTGGTGTAACCATTTATTGTTTCTTTACGCATTTTCAGTCCATTTAATCCACGGTTTTCCAAAATATTTGCCGCATCGTACTAGTGGGCTCTGAAATTTCCTGAAAGTGCTGCGAAAAATTAAAGAGCATATTTATATTTATCTTCTAAACAATTTCACAGTCACCTGACAATGCAAGGATACCAGTTACTTACTAGGGTCATAATCACATTGGTTTTCTCATCATGCGGAAGGAAACCAATTTTTAATTAGAATTTTTCTTTTTTTTATGTTTTGAGTGCTTCTGAAGAGCGGCAAGGCCTTAGTAATGTTGTTATTTTGAGTTCACATGGTTCCCATGAAGTGACTAATAAGATCTATGTGCTTCTCAGATCAAATTTGACTTATTTTGATTGTACGTACAGGGTCTGCCCTGATGGATATACCAACAGATGGCACCTAGGCTCATACACTAGCCAGGATGTTGGTCTATAATTAGCGCTCAGGCTTATTAAATAGACCAGTTGCCAGATCCAGAATATTCCCCACAACTCTAGTTTCGTTGAGGGAGGCGAGGGCAATGTCCAAGACTTTCTTCCAATGATAACCCAAGCAATTNCAATGTCCAAGACTTTCTTCCAATGATAACCCAAGCAATTCAATGCCCCAAGGACAGGAACGGCATGAGTCCCGATAGACTTATCAGGCCAAGCCGCGGCTTGTTTGTAACTTGCGCATTTCTCTGATTACTGGTGATAACAGCACGTGCCTGAGGAGGGAAAGATGAACGGGATGAAG
>NQII01010218.1:0-39652 GCA_002778355.1 Clitarchus hookeri | reverse complement strand
CCGTGTAGTTGTGTGTATTTCTGCTGAAGGTATGATGTACAGTGATAGAGAGAAGCTGTCCATGGCTAAACACGCCGTGTAGTTGTGTGTATTTCTGCTGAAGGTATGATGTACAGTGAAAGAGAGAAGCTGTCCATGGCTAAACACGCCGTGTAGTTGTGTGTATTTCTGCTGAAGGTATGATGTACAGTGAAAGAGAGAAGCTGTCCATGGCTAAACACGCCGTGTAGTTGTGTGTATTTCTGCTGAAGGTATGATGTACAGTGAAAGAGAGAAGCTGTCCATGGCTAAACACGCCGTGTAGTTGTGTGTATTTCTGCTGAAGGTATGATGTACAGTGAAAGAGAGAAGCTGTCCATGGCTAAACACGCCGTGTAGTTGTGTGTATTTCTGCTGAAGGTATGATGTACAGTGAAAGAGAGAAGCTGTCCATGGCTAAACACGCCGTGTAGTTGTGTGTATTTCTGCTGAAGGTATGATGTACAGTGAAAGAGAGAAGCTGTCCATGGCTAAACACGCCGTGTAGTTGTGTGTATTTCTGCTGAAGGTATGATGTACAGTGAAAGAGAGAAGCTGTCCATGGCTAAACACGCCGTGTAGTTGTGTGTATTTCTGCTGAAGGTATGATGTACAGTGAAAGAGAGAAGCTGTCCATGGCTAAACACGCCGTGTAGTTGTGTGTATTTCTGCTGAAGGTATGATGTACAGTGAAAGAGAGAAGCTGTCCATGGCTAAACACGCCGTGTAGTTGTGTGTATTTCTGCTGAAGGTATGATGTACAGTGAAAGAGAGAAGCTGTCCATGGCTAAACACGCCGTGTAGTTGTGTGTATTTCTGCTGAAGGTATGATGTACAGTGAAAGAGAGAAGCTGTCCATGGCTAAACACGCCGTGTAGTTGTGTGTATTTCTGCTGAAGGTATGATGTACAGTGAAAGAGAGAAGCTGTCCATGGCTAAACACGCCGTGTAGTTGTGTGTATTTCTGCTGAAGGTATGATGTACAGTGAAAGAGAGAAGCTGTCCATGGCTAAACACGCCGTGTAGTTGTGTGTATTTCTGCTGAAGGTATGATGTACAGTGAAAGAGAGAAGCTGTCCATGGCTAAACACGCCGTGTAGTTGTGTGTATTTCTGCTGAAGGTATGATGTACAGTGAAAGAGAGAAGCTGTCCATGGCTAAACACGCCGTGTAGTTGTGTGTATTTCTGCTGAAGGTATGATGTACAGTGAAAGAGAGAAGCTGTCCATGGCTAAACACGCCGTGTAGTTGTGTGTATTTGTGTCATGCTGAGACTGTACCTGTCGACCTTGACAGTCTCCGGTTGTGTCATCTGTCGCTCGGCCCCTTTTTGTGCGGAAGTAAAATGGTTTACATTGCAAATATATTGCCCACCTATTTCCGAGAACCACATTTTTTTTAAAGTAAGATGTTTATTTTGACTTCTTTTTATACCAATACTTGAATGTTTCGCAGTCACTAACAATAAAACTACTAAACCTGCATATGCTGACATTTTGTACAGTGTCCATGAGTTTCTGTTTGCTTTTCTTATTGTGCCAGTTCCAGTGCACGTGTAAGGTTGTGCTATTATTTTTAATCCAGGGATTAGTCCACTTCCATCACTGCCTAACGGAATATTTATATATTAAACGTAAATTTTTAGTGTTTTATTTGAAACGGTTTTAATTTAATTAGAGTTGTTCAGATACCATGTTTTCTGATACCGTTACCCCGATACCAATGCCCTTCCCTTTTGTTTGTTGTTCCAGCTCACCATTATTGTGCACAAATATGAGAAATATTTCACCAATTGCTCTGTTTATTTCTTTTGCTCATCTGCTATTCTTATCATACTTAGAATTCTTATTGAAAGCATCTTTTTGGAGTTAGTTGTTTACTCTCGCCTAAACATGTACTATCTTCACTCTTTTTAGGTAAACTATGACTAGAGACACCTGTTTTTCGCGGTGCGCAAAACCACGAATTACACAGTTTCTCACGAAAAATAACATACCTCGTGAAAAACAACAAAAAAAACAAAAAATGTGCAAAAAATTTTAGTATTTCGGCATGTATGGATCAAAAATTAAATATTATTACCTAGTTTCTAAGGAAGTAAAAAAAACAAAAAAACAATAACTTTTCACTTGTGCAATAATTTGTTCATTCACATTCATAAACAAAATAACCATCCCGGACACGTAAAATGTAAACATGTTGGAGTTTGGCCGTAGATGCCGTACATGAGAACATTTTGCTGCTGTAAGAGACAAATATACGTAGTTTGCACGCCTGCCGCCGCGTCACAAGTGTGCATTGATAGACGCCGTGTTTGTACGGAATCGTGACTTAACAATATTTACAGGATTACAAAAAGTCAGGGTAAAATTCTAGTTTAGGGGCTTTTCTGAAAATAATTAAAAAAACTCCAGAAAGTGGTATATTTCGACTCNAGAGTCGAAATATACCACTTTCTGGAGTTTTTTTTCTTATTTTCAGGAAAGCCCCTCAAGTAGAATTTTACCAAAGTCAGTCTGGCCTATACGTGAAATATTAGTTATCCCTAATTTTTCATAAAAAAATTCTGGTGGGCCTATACATGTACACAGCTTATACATGTCAAAATAGATACATTTCCGTTGTGATCCACATATTTAAGATGCTAATTCGATAAATTGATTCAATATGTAGTCGGGTTCGGAAAGTCGACACAATCAATGTTTCGAAAACATCGTCGCTGAAGCGATATCGCTATGTTTCGAAAACATCGTCGCTGAAGCGATATAGCTATGTTTCGAAAACATTGCCGCTGAAGCGATATCGCTATGTTTCGGAAATAAACTGATCTTGGTGACAAACTAATTTTGTTTGCATTTCGTCACTTTTCATTGCATAATTAATGTAATCTTGTTGGTAGTATACAAATGTGAAAGCTCTGGTAGAGCACTGTTATAAAAACTAAATTACTTGAGCATTTGAAAAATTCTAGTGCCCCAGTGGCAGCAACTCTCTCCTCACAATGCAGTGACCTGAAAAAAAATTTTGAATTGCTGAAAGATGGGTTTTTTGTTGTTGTTTTTTTTTTTTTTTTTTTTTTCCTCTTCTTCTTCTTCTTCCCAGAAAACATCAGATGCACTTTCAAAGCTTTCCAAACAAAGTCAGTCACATTTGACTTCACAGTTAAAATTTGTCGGTGAGAGGAGTCTCAAAAAATTAAATGATTTAATTGGGTCTGACAGTGGTAGGGAATTCATTGAATGTCTTGGTAAACTCTTTGATCCAAGAAATATTCTAAAGTTGTCTTTAAAAAAACCATGAAATATGTGATGCAATGAAAAAAATACCTATCTTGTGTGAGCTTTCATCTGAGAGTTTGCAAGCATATCTTTTGTTCAGGAATTCTGGTAGTTAACGTGTTTCAAAATGATCAAGATGTCGATATTGTTAAATTGCAGCTTTCGCTGAAGTGTAATTTTTTTGACTTTGTTAATGCTGCAGTGAAATCAGTATGTATTCCAGTCAGCAATGTAGACACTGAAAGGAGTTTCTCAATATATGGGAATATAATGACTGAGATAGAAGGACAAACCTTAAGCCAAGCAATATGGAATTAATGACAGTGCTTGCGTTTTCTGATTAAATGTTTGCCATTTTATTTTTGTGCCATCACCAAACTAGCCAAGTTTATTGCAATATGAAATATGTGCGAGCGCTAGCATTTTGTAACCAAATATATACAATTTAATTTTACTTATTTTACCAAACCATTTTTTTTTTCAAGCCAAATTTTAGCAAAATATTTGATGAAATTAATTTAAAATTGACGAAAAAGGCACCGAAATCAACTAATAAAATTGATGATATCTATCAAAATTTTTCACCACAAACAGATGTGTCTAACTATGACTGGTAGATGAAAATTTAGTTTTTTCGTCTTGATTTCTCGATTTTAAGCTTGCAGCTTCCAACATATTTTGATGTGCACCACAATGTGTCCGGATGCTTGTTTAGATGTGATGTGGTAAAACTGCTTTTATCTTTACCACCCTGAAACACTATTTTACCACCCCGGTTGCATTTTGCTTTACTTACGTCTGTAAAGTCTTTAGAAAAGTATTTCCACATACTAGACATTTTAACGTAGTATGTAACAATTCATGGGTGCCAAAAAATTGCATTGCACTCATAAAAATTACGATAAACAAAAAACAATCAGGATTATGCTCAGATAGTCAAATACGTTACGCATTTGCGAATGTTCCGTGGTCAGTATATTTTTGCAGAGTCGTGTCCGCTAGCGTCAAGTATTTAATGATCACAGATGCAGATTTAATAAGTTTTACCAATAATCCATACAGACGGTAATTGCATGAGCCGGCTTTCAACTTTTATCAGCTCTGTGTCTTTTCACTTGTTCGTTTGTAGTAACGTATTGTTCCTATGATTTGTTTTCGTTTTTATGCACATCTTATTGCAGCTCGCCATCTGGAACATAAATACTTTTCAACCGTTACAGGCTACAATATTTATTTCCTGCAGTGAAAGTAATTTTTAAAATATTTTCAAACAGCTCACAATATGTTTTTTTAAAGTATAGAGCATGCATTTCACTTTGGCGTAGTTCTGTTTTTCATGCCAAACAATAATAACACACAAAAAAAAAAAATTCCAAACATATACGCGCAAGATCAGAGAACGCATAGGTGGTTACAGAATAGTTCTCAGTGCAACCGCACGAGGTCAACGTAAATATTAAAAATGGTATCGATTGCAGTTCGTAATATCGCCAACCAGAACACACTGAAATGAAAGTTCTCCACTTGCGTCCATGATATATACATGTATGAACTCCAGCCATTTATATGTAAACAGATGTATGCGAGTAATGAGCAGCGTGATAGAAAGCTGTGATGTTCGCCTTTAAATCCAGGCCTTTTTGTTGTTTTAAGATTCCGTAAAAAACCGGCAGGGTTGATTGATATTTTAAAACTTACAACCACACCATATAATTTTTGTGTCTAAAGAAATTAATAACCCGATTTCATTATCTATAAAACCGATACTAATGTATTGGTCCGATACGATACCCGATACAGATACATTGAAAAAAAATAAGTATCGGAACAACTCTAAATATAATAATAAATTCCCGTGAATAGTATTTGGTTTAATGATAAAAACTATTGTTTTGTTATCAAGCAAAAAGTTTTACAGTGTTTAACTAATACAACTAATAATTGTATACGCGGTATATCTGTCTCAGTTTTGTCGAAAATCAGGAATACTGATTATTGATGTGTTATATTGTAGATATAAACTAAGATTTTGGATATAAACTAATTGTAGATATAAATTAAGCATGAATTAAACAACCATAAACAATTGTTTGTAAGGCAGGCCTGCCATTTTAACAGATTTTATCAGTTTTAAAGGGTTTTTAACTCTAGGAAAATTTCTGTGAAATAATTCTAATACGTACATAACACAGGTGTACAATATAATTTCTTGCTCTCTTTTATATCTCGACTATGATGTATACGTACTTGGGGCACTATTACTAATGTTTGAACATTGTGTAAAATCTCTCTAAACAATGATGACTTTTAACAAAACTATGCAGTCCAAAGGAATGTTAACAAGTCTCGCCCAATGCTCTTGAAGAGCAATAAGACTACTGCATGTTTACCTCCATTTACCTGAATATATATCGTTCGGGACTGTGAAATTTTTATCTCCACAACGAATACCCATGTCCGTTATTAATACATAAATCATGCAAGTGTCACCTACATAATATTTAATCGTATTTCCCTTTAAAATAGTGATTAGTTCATAAATGTAAAAAGTAAACAAACTTCTTTTTTTTTTTTTTTTTTTTTCACATGCCAAAGATATTGTGCATGCACACAGCACTTTCCTAAAAATGGCTGCTGCGTACATGCGACATTAGCGTCCACAGTGATGTGTATCAATTTCTTTGATGCATTTGTTTTAAAGATTCTTGCAATGGAGCTGAATAATTAAGCAAAATATTTTGGACATACGTCATTGCTTCAATAGCATATGTCCATAATGTTTTACTTAATCATTCACTGGCGCAGGTGTACAGTTATCTACATATTTCTGTTCCTGGCTGTATGATCACAGGCCAAGGCCATTATAAGAAGAATCTTTGCCACTAGGGATGAGCTTAACCAATATTTTAAAGTATCTGTGACACAAATATATCTGTCACATATATATGCGATTTTGTCACAATAACGAAAATGTATTTATATATGAAAAAAAGGCACAAATATAACAGTGGTGATATTTGCATTACCAACATTGATTAAAAAACATTTATATTTAAGTGAAATTTATAAATTAAGGTTCCTTTTGTGTGGACTAAAGATGAGGTAGACTGAACTCGCTGGCTGCGTACAACCAATCTCTGTGTCCCAACATTGAACTGCTTTTCTGCCAACACGTATAGCGAAAACTGCATGGTTTGGATTTTAGGTTAGAAAACTTATTTGTAAATAAATGATTTTGAGATGTATGTATACTACTTCTAACCAATTTTTATTGCAGTTTGATTAAATTCATATTGGTAAAAGTATTTTATTCATATAATGTTTGTCATTTAAAAATTAAGATATAAACAAACACTTTCATCACTTTTGACCATGTGACTTTGACAGTTGTGTGTGATTGGGGTAGGTCAATGTTGGGTACATGCGCAGAAGACAAATAGTCTACCTTATCTTTAGTTTATGGTTTTGTCATTTTCTGTGGTAATTTT
This sequence comes from Clitarchus hookeri, assembly GCA_002778355.1. Classification (NCBI taxonomy): domain Eukaryota; kingdom Metazoa; phylum Arthropoda; class Insecta; order Phasmatodea; family Phasmatidae; genus Clitarchus; species Clitarchus hookeri. The sequence goes on along the minus strand of NQII01010218.1, from coordinate 32,868 downwards.
TCCATTACTGAACAATTTCACATTAGTCTACAGATTATCAGATGCTAATAGTTAATATTAGCTGTGTTATAGATAATGAGAAGGCGATACAACACACTGGACGGCATCAATAGAATAATTTTTATGCTTAAAATAACATAGAAATATACCTTTTCAAAATATTTTATTGTATTTATTAGCATTCAATGTTTTGTAGACTAACTATAAAAATACAGTAGGTCGGAGTAATCATAATGAAATGAAAGGAATTCAATTGAAGATATTTACTACTGTTTTAATCAGATGCCATGTTTAGCTTTAAATAGTTAGTTTAAAAGCACTTGGTCGCCAGTTCTTGGTAAACGTGCAAGGCAAGCCGCGACATGTCACAGGCAGTTGAAGTAAACTGCATCCCTTGCCACAGTTATATATCTGTGACAAAGTAGCAGACCGTCATTTATTGGCCATTTTTATTTGCCACGCTTTGCCGTTTTTGCACACACAATCAGAATTTGGTGACGTTGTTTTGCGTTTGGCATTGATATGACAATGGAGAGGAAACTAAAATCATCGTAGATACTGTCATCGTATAACAAAAGTATAAGTGTGAGTGGAGAAAATAATTACCATGGTTTGTACATTCCTAACAAAAACAATTACATTCATTAGGTAAATGTCCTTCATATCCACCTTTTTCTGTAATTTGTAAATTTGTTTTAATTGCAAGGATTCTACAGGATTTTTATATACAAGAAGCAGGACTTGAGCTTGAGGGCTGGTGACAGTCCTGATGTAAGGGCTTCACAGTCTCACAGCTGGAATAGCTTGGTTGTCACGCAGCCATATAACAGACACCCAATGGGTACAATATATTTGTAACGTAAAAGCACTGTGTCTTGACTTGCGTTGCACGTTCAGCAGCTCCATTTCTGTTGGAAAAAACTTCAATGAATCTACCTTTGTTACTTCGACCCGACTCTATTTTTAGAGTCGCAAACCTATTACTAATTATTTATTTGTTACATAGTCTATTCTACTATATACATAACTGTTACCTATATAATAGGACATCCTGGAACCTGGAAATAAAAATCATCCTGAAATATACTGGAATAATCATCTAATTCACCCTCCATCTCCCTGTGGTCCAGTAGGCATCTTGATGTTGTCTCCTGAAATCTTTCTCATCTACAGTTGATGTTTGTTATCGTATTTGGCTGAACATAAGACAATGAATTGTTCCATTGTTTATTACCAAAAAGGTGAATGTTGTCTTATTTTCACATTTTAAAACATTTTAATTTGTATTTATGCTTAAGTAGTAACAAGTGATAGACTATAATTTTTAGGTAGATATAATTATGTGTTTCTATATATTAAAAGCCACTTACCACTTTCCCTAAAAAATTAGCATACTGTGCTTTGTAACAAAAAAAATCATTGGGATGGATTAGGAAAACAAAACCCCTTGGGACCAATATTTTTTTATTGTCATATGTTGCATGTTGTTTTATTCAAATTGTAATAATTTTATCTTAATAGTACAGAATAGTAATAAGATACTAACGTAAGTAAAGTAGTACATCTCTCTATGGTAAAATAATAAAGAAGTACCAAAAACACCTTGCCTAGGGTGAAAGCGTAAATAAACCATTAGCAGACTCTTTGAGCATGACCTGTGATTGGATGTTGTGCACAAGAAACTTTCTTCGCATTGTTTCACATGTGGCAACATGTAAAAAAAAACCTTGTACTTGCTTGCCGCTCCCCTGTACAAGGAAGATGTATGCTAGTCGGNGAGACTGCGACAACCGCCTCGCGTACATTGTGGACCGTGCGAGACGTCTTGTACAAGAGCTGCACTTGCAAGATCTCAAGCTTAAGCCCCTCTGCAGTGTGCATTACATGTGGTGGCTTCACCACCTTCTCTTCTGCTGCTTTCTTCAACATGGCAGAACACGTTAGTCTGTTTATTATTTACAAGCGTTGTATCTAAATTTAATGTGCTCATTATTTTGATATATTGTTCATGATTTTAGTTAAATTGCTCCCTTCCTTTCTTTTTTCTTCCCAACCTTCTAATCCTATTCTGCCCTATCCTATCCTTTGTGTTCCATCCCATCCCTTATTTTCTCTTTCTTCTTTCATTCTTTAATTTAAAAAACTGTGATCACAAATAGGGCAGGGTAATTACGGAGTGATTGCAGTTAGAAGTGTGAAGTATAGTAGGTAGTGTTCATTTTGCGTGGTTGGCAGGAGCTACAGGAGTACCAGACCAAGTGTCAGGATCTGCAAGCGACGGAGGCCGGCCTGCGCAGCCAGATCAGCCTCTACACAGACAAGTACGACGAGTTCCAGGACGCCCTCTCCCGCAGCAACCAGGTTTTCACCGGCTTCAAGGGCGAGATGGACAAGGTAATGACCCTCCTTATAACTACAGTTGTTCTGATACCAATATTAAGTGTCCGTGTCAGTTTTACAAAATATAGCTACAGTCCTGAAAAATTTACAGATGTGAAGTAACTATGAAAAAAATGTGAGAAAAATTGCATTAATCATAAAAATAAAAGAAAAATTGGTATGTTTTAGCAATAAATGGACCAAACTTCTATCAGTGGCACTAAAATGTTTGTAACACAAAATAATATGATTTTGTTGAATTTATGGATATGTCTGTTCCAGTTGTCGGTTCTCTGTTAACGCCAGTTCTTAGCCTTGATAACTGGAACCGAGAACTGGAGTTATATTTTCGGGTCATTGATTTGATTTATTAGAGCTTTTGACATAGTTCCCGCCAAATTCGTACTTTGTATAATATTAATTTATACATAAAATTTATTTGCCAGAAAAATAGCACACACGTACAATCAAAATTTCGCTATTGTAAACAAGTGAATTCTTCCGCCACATAGTAAAATAAACTGTCGTAGGTGTCGCAGAATCCTGGCGTGTGCACAATGCATGAGATTGTCCGCACTATCAACGCTTGTGACACTACTGTTCATTGATTTACGATAAATAAAATATATATTATGATGTATTCTGAGCAAAGTGCAACCCCAGTTATGAAGAAAATACAACTGAGCTAGCTAACATTAGCAAAAACGACCGCAACGTCGTGCATATGTCTAACACAATAGCAGTGATATAGCCCATTTTTAAGTTTCAAGCAAGGAAATTATGTATTTTATTTTGTTTTCATTGGTTAGTTACAAATTAATGTAATAAGGTGATGTATTCTGAGCAAAACAGCACTCCCGTTATGCAGGAAAGACAATTGAGCAAGCTGAAATTAACATAAAAGCGGACTGCATTGCATATACCTTACACAACAGCAGTGATAAAAATGCCTTGTTTACATTTCCTGAGAGGAAATGAAGTGTTTTACATTAATAATATTTTAACACGTAACTTTTTTTTATCTTCTAAGTTACGTATATACCTAAAATATGCCAAAAATATTTAATAAGGAAAACCAATGTTGTTACAATCTTGAATAAAACGTCGCAGCGGTAGCAAATTACATTTTGAAACATACGTAAACACCCATATACCACGGCCACATTTTTTCCAAGAATAACTCTGCCAAAAGTGGGGTGCGTGTGGTACATCAGTTTTCTGCAGGAGACTTGGCAACAGTGTGTCGGATGTGACTCACTACGCCCTCACAGGTATCAGTTAGTAGGACTAAAAAAAATGTGTGCGTGTATGTACCAATGCCGTTCCAGTGCTTTCGTTCACGTGGTATGTATCAGTTGTGAATAATTCTAAGGGATTGCAATCGTTTACTATGGATGAAAAACTGAAAGTCTTAAAGGAAGCAGAAGAGAGACGTACAGTTAAACAGGCCGCAAGTACGATATTCTAGTCTTGCATAAGAGACTGGTGTAAAAAAAAAAGATAAACTGCAGGGCAACAACGTAAACGGGAGAGCATTTAAAGCAAAGAAGGCAAATTCTCATAAGTTGAAGAGAGAATGGTTGCGTACATAAAAGAGTTATGGCTTGCGGGGTCTGGGGTAGCTCCTGGCTCGGTCGCTGCTGTTGCTGGCTGGATCTCGGGCCCGGTCCGTAGGCAGTGGAGGTGCCTCGACTGGCTGAGCTCGTTAGTGTCCGCGGTGGGCTGTTGGTCCAGGTGTGTCTCAACCACGGGTTGGCTATACCCAGTGGTACTGGCGGATGTCTACGACGATAGGATGCGGCTCGCCAGTGGTCTTGTGGGGTGGCTGAAAGAGAGAGTGTGGCGGGACTGGGTGGTAGGCCTCNGGTGGCTGAAAGAGAGAGTGTGGCGGGACTGGGTGGTAGGCCTCTTCAGTGGTCGGGCAGCTTGAGCTCGTTCCCGTGGGGATAGACTGCAGAGGGTAGTCTATCCTAGTCTTGGCTAGGGCACAGAGGAAGGTACTAGGGTCTATCACGCTAAGGAAGAGCAGGCGACTAAAATCCCTAGCTAAGTGTGCAGCCAGTCGTGTTTAGGCCATCCAGACTCAGTCCTATTGCTCCAACCGGCGAAAATAACAATGCAGTGGATGGAGTGAATCGGCTGGGCTGGATGTGTTTTGCATCGTACGTGCGCTCAGTTAAGGGAGCCCGCAGTCCTACTCTAGGTTCGGCTAAGAAGGTTTCAAGGACGCTGTCTCCTGCTTTTCATTAGTAGGGTGACGTGTACTTGGGACTGAAGTCACAGTCACCTTAGTCACCCTAATATACCATTGTTGGGGTGAATGCTTGCTTCTCTTCCTTTGTTAGAATAAGTAACTGTGTCGCCCACACAAGTCAGCTGAAGGCTATGTTTTATTATCTTCATTTAACAGATTTTACTTGGAATAAGCCAATTTACAGGCGGACATGAAAAAAATTATCGAACACTAGGCATATATACTAGTCTACTTATGAGGGATGAGTCAACTAACTGTTTACCTGCCGTGGCACTGAAGGCGTACTAACTGGCTGTGCACTGTAGCCTTCTAACTGGTCGCATGGCAGATCATTTACGGGTGAGAAGATTCTAGCTGTGCCGGCTCTAAGCCTTCCGCCACTTAGCCGGCTTCTATCTGCATAATATACAACATGAGTACCCTTGAAATTTACTTACACTAACAATTGTCGTTTAGACCACCTACAAATAATTAAAAAAACATCTTCCACTCAAAATATTTGCAGATAGTCTGGTGTACAATTGTACATTTTGCAGTAGTGCAGTCCATGTCAATTATTTCTGTCTGTCTTACAGCTTGTGTTTCACTCGACGTGGGAAGTCTTTGGTTTGCACGGGCGGCCTCTCTTCCTTCTTAAGACTTTGTGCTGCGGATATGGCAACGTAAATTTTGCCATGGGACACCATGGTGACTCGGTACCGCCCTGACTGACTTTTTATTATTTTGCCTTGCCTAGTTAAAAACAACAAGACTGCACAGCATGTAAACAAACTTTGAACATCTTAACCTTACTTAGCATACTTAATTATTAAAGCACATGTTATATATGATGTAGCTTAACCATAACAAAAATTACACAAACTTTTAATTTCTTTTGTGTGTTTGTTATATGCCTACACTATTTAAAGAAACTGTTTAATTAATTTTATCTTCATTACCTAACTTGGCGGCAAGTTCCTGTCTGCTAATCACACCATGGCATCAGTGCCATGATGCGTGTCGTTTAATGTAATTTTCCAATTTTGGTTTTGCATGACATTTCATTTGTAACGATGATAATGTTTGGTAAATTTGTGCGTTAACTCCTGGAATTAGCTTAGTCGTGTTCCCAGTATATTCCCACTATAGAAAAAAATGTTACACCAGATCAATTTTTTGGTAACATGGATTCTGATTGTAATTTGAGATTCAAGAATATTTTTAAGGATTCGGTTACAGATTGGATTCAGCCTAAAATAGGATTCCACCCATCCCTAAAACATATGAAATTCGAAACCAAACTGCGTGTTAGTGTAACTTGCCAAACACCAACTGGAACGCACACCACAAAAGATAAACAAATTTTTTAAAATTTGTACATATTAAATAACTTACAACCTCTAATAAACAAATAAACCCAAATGTAAAAACCTTTACCATTATATAAGTTGTGTCATAAATAAATATTGCAGAAACTGTGTGCAGTTAATACCGTAATCAAAGTCCAGAATCCTGAAATAAATAACATCACTATTATTTACCACATTAATATTACTACAAAAGGTAAATAAGAATTTTAAATAATATTCACCAACAGTTTTAACCAGCTAAATTACCTAAATTTGGTTATTTGAAAACAGTGGCGTGCTTTAAAACTGAACTGCTGGTGTGCTGATGTCTGTGAAGGTTGGGGAAGCATCAGGAGGTAGTGACATCTGAGCGTGTTGTATGCAGATGTCTGTGAAGGTGGGGAAGCANTGAAGGTTGGGGAAGCATCAGGAGGTAGTGACATCTGAGCGTGTTGTATGCAGATGTCTGTGAAGGTGGGGAAGCAACAGGAGGTAGTGACAGCTTAGCGTGTTGTGTGCAGATGTCTGTGAAGGTGGGGAAGCATCAGGAGGTAGTGACCGCTTAGCGTGTTGTGTGCAGATGTTGAAGAAGGTGGGGAAGCATCAGAGGGTAGTGACAGCTTAGCGTGTTGTGTGCAGATGTCTGTGAAGGTGGGGAAGCATCAGGAGGTAGTGACAGCGTGTTGTGTGCAGATGTCTGTATTCCACCCCTTCGTAGTCCTCCATCACTGTCGAATCGCACAACACACGTCATGTCTGTGAAGGTGAGGAAGCATCAGGAGGTAGTGACAGCTTAGCGTGTTGTGTGCAGATGTCTGTGAAGGTGGGGAAGCATCAGGAGGTAGTGACATCTGAGCGTGTTGTGTGCAGATGTCTGTGAAGGTGGGGAAGCATCAGGAGGTAGTGACAGCTTAGCGTGTTGTGTGCAGATGTTTAAGAAGGTGGGGAAGCATCAGGAGGTATTGACAGAGTAGTGTGTTGTGTGCAGATGTCTGTTAAGGTGGGGAAGCATCAGGAGGTAGTGACAGCTTAGCGTGTTGTGTGCAGATGTCTGTGAATGTGGGGAAGCATCAGGAGGTAGTGACAGCTTAGCGTGTTGTGTGCAGATGTCGAAGAAGGTGGGGAAGCATCAGGAGGTAGTGACAGCTTAGCGTGTTGTGTGCAGATGTCTGTGAAGGTGGGGAAGCATCAGGAGGTGGTGACATCTGAGCGTGTTGTGTGCAGATGTCTGTGAAGGTGGGGAAGCAAATAGGAGGTAGTGACAGCTTAGCGTGTTTGTGTGCAGATGTCGAAGAAGGTGGGGAAGCTGCAGAAAGAGGCGCTGATGTGGAAGGGCCGCTGGGAGAAGAGCCACCAGACGCTGCTCGAGATGGCCGAGGACAAGCAGAAGCGGGATGCTGAGCTGGCGCAGAGCAGTCGCAAGCTGGTGCAGCTGCAGAAGCTGTGTCGCACACTGCAGGCCGAGCGCACCGCCCTCCACTCCCAGCTCAGGGCCCTTGGTACGTTGCCTTTCTGTGTTACCATAAAGGGGACAGAATGTTGTGTAGTTGTAGTGAAACATGCAGAGAAGGAAGAACCCACAGCATCTACACAAAGACTTGAGGCTCCCGGCTTCCTTGGCACTTGAGCTGCGTTGCATATTGCTTGACATGTACGTTTTCCCACAAAGTATTAAATATGCGTCCAATATAATGATCTAAAAAAATAACGCACACTTCAGGCGAGGTCTCTCAAGGGAATCTTGCACATTATAAACACCTTTTTAGAGTACTCCAAAATTGCTAAAAACTGCTGTTCAAAGCACTCTATCTCAAAATATATGTACCAGATACTTACAAAATTACTTAGGGGCTCTGCATTGAACCTTCCTATAGGCTTTTCACCAATAAAATGTTAGGGTCACTGCTTAAAGTCCCATAGATACACACGGTATGACGAGAACGCTGCATGTATGTTTGGAGCGTTGCGCTTCTCTGCCTCAAAAGTGAAAAAAACCCAAATTAAGAAGATTGTCGTATGTAAGTTACTTATTTATCTCTTTTATACTTTCTCATTGCTTGTGACTTTGTCTGCAGCATCACTCATGTTTATTGTGTAAATTCTGGTTTTACTTCATTGGCCTTAGCATTGTCTGTTCCTGAGTTTTCACTATATTGATGGAATCACTTTTGTTGTAATTTGAGATATTGAGACTTGCCGTGCATGCAGGTACTAGGTGGTAGGTGAAGAGATGTAGTTTAAAATAACATTTTGTGTCTGTCAGCTCATAATTTCTGCCTAGCAAAAACTTTACAGGATTTAGTTGTTGGCAAACAGGCGAAAATACAACACTTATTCATGAAATTCTTATTTCGTCAAATAATTTATTCATTTACTACATCATCATGGCTTGTGTTTTTTTTTTATTGAAAAGTTTTTTTAATACTGCGTGTGCAAACTAATGTTGTGTAAAATATTAAGTAACGGGTCAGAAAGATTTTTCATTTGAAGCAATGTTATGTTGGGATCATTGAAAATGTTTGGTGATACAGTGTTTCGGTATATAGAGAATCCATGCACAGTCAACTCTCGATTGTGTGGCCCGGGGAATAGCGATTCTCTCAGAATAAAGAACCTGTTTTGGGTTTCTGTGACAAAATATAGTTAAATTGATAGAAAATTTGATCGAAATAGTCTGTAAAATGAGTTTTTTTTACCTATATTTTGGTTACTACATTTTACAATTCTCTTTGCGAGCTCTGTTCTACTCACAAGTGGGTTGGATCTGAAAATGCACCCCGAAAAGCACGCACTTAACTGTCCACACTTTTCTGCCAATGCCGTTGATGTTTTTTCATGTGCAACTATCATTATTGTTGAATCTAAATGTATTAAAATGATTTTCGTTAGTAATAAAATTTACATGTTATAATATCTTTGCCTGTAATTGGCACGCCACAATATTAAAAACCGAAAAACCCTTGCCAAAGTGTGACCAGGCAGCTTACAGGAACTGTTTTCACGACGTATTCCGCAGTGTGTGTGACCTGAGAGAGAGGATAGGACATGCTGAAGACGCAGCGACCGCCACTTGCCACTTGCCACTTGCCACTTGCCTTGTCAGGCGAGGATGTGCTGGTTGGGTTCAAGTATTATCTGGTGACAGTTTAAGCTCGTCCCTTCAAGCGAGATGGACATCGTGTTTCATAGACGTCTGGCTTTTTAAGTGATTGTTCATAAATTACTTAAGAAAGTGTAATTTTTTTGAGACAGCAGTGAATAAATACAGTTGTTACGATTTATTTCTTTACGACCTCCAATAACTAATCATTCAAGACTGCTTCCTCTGGTTTTCCTGTAAAGTTCCACTTGCACCTGTCATAAGTTATGCTGCACTCAGAGACAGTGCTTGCACACATTCTGTGACAACGAGGTGTTCTATATGCCCTTCCATGATAACAGTTTATTCAGAAGACTTGTGTGTTTTGAAATTAATTAATAATATTTAGTAACACATCCTCTGATTTTCCCATAAGAAGCTACTGAAAATGGACTTCTTCCCTTTTAAAACTTATGCACTATTTGATGTTTACAAACAGAAGTAAATTATTATCTTCTAGGATATAATTTTATCGAAAAGATGCCTTCCGATTGTATTACATTAATATTTCGTTTACAAATGCTGATTTATGCCAGAGACAATTAAACATGTCCTTGACAGGAAAAACACTAAACGCAGTTATTGGAATTTTACTAAGTCATTCTCAAGAACCGCGACACCTCATAACCTCATGAAGTTTGCTGCAAGAGTCATTAATCAGAAGCGTAGTACAAATTTTGTGTGTGGTGTTGGAGGGAGAGATGGGTCAAATTCCAATGATACCTTCAAAACAGACTTATTCTCCTGAAAATGTAAAAGGTCATCAAAATGAAAGTTAGCATTACACAATGCTTATCACTTTCAATTTCCAGTAGGCAGTATAGTTTACCTTTTACAGTCAACTCTTCTTTCTAAGACTCCTGAAATAGTGACCCTGTCAGAATAACAACCCCTTTGAAATAAAAACCCTTTTCCTGGGAACTACATAAGGTTTTAGAATCGAGAGTTAACTGTATTTGACTGGAGGTGTTTTCATCAGTAACTTGTATCCAGAGATGCTGTTATTTTCACATCTTAGGTAGAATTGTTTTATAAAAGTAAGAACTTTTCTTATTATTTTTGGGTTTTACAGATACTGGAATTATGTGTAATAATAAGTGAAATTTTTTTCATTTTCAGCTTTCGGTTTTTGAATATTGTTAATTGCATAGTTTGGGGACTATTCAGTTATTAATATTTTGCTATATGCATTAAAATATTTATTCCTCTTAGTTTTAAATTTGCATTGATTGCCAAATAAAAAATCAGCTCGTTGTTTATTCCATGTTATTTGCCAGTGTATAAGTAGTGTTGTAGTTGAGAGCTGTGTGTGTTGTGTGTGGACAGACGTTGAGGGGCAGCCAGGGGACGCAGCAGGTAGCATCACGTCGGAGCTGCAGAGTGTGTGCGACAGGCTCACAGAGACCTTGGATGGCCTGCAGCTGCCACCAGAGAGCACCTTGGACCAAGCAGAGTGCCCGTCCAAGGTCAGGTCGAAGTCTTGCCGGTCGTCTGGCGATGCCAGCGCCGGAGTAACGACGACGCCAGCCTGTGCCGTGACGTCTTCTCCGCCCGGGGTCACCTCGTGCAGCCGTGCCGTGGACACCGGCTTGCCCGCCGAAGGCAGCGTCCTCGTACTGGAGGACGTGGCGGCTAGCCAGGATCCTGGGGACAAAACAGAGGCGAGTGATGGTTTGGTGGAAGCAGACAACAAGGAAATGCCCACTCAACAGGCAGATCCAACTCCAGAATCTGAAGGCATCATGAGTGTACCAGAAACCGAAAATGTAGGGATACCAGATTTTGGGATATGCAGCACATCATCTTCGCCAGACGTGAACTGTAACGTTTGTTCCATGGCGTTGCCGCAGTTGGATTGTTCGGCATCTGCAGCCGTCCCAGTTTGGAAAGTTGATGTGTCGAAGGAAGCGTCTGCAGTTGCAGACCTGCAGCCACCAACGTCTTGCAGCAAGGAAGAAAACAAACTGCCAGACTCAAATGCTTTGCCCCAGTCGCTGTTACCAGACAAAGCGGATGTGTGTTGTACGGCCGCGCTGGTTGATGTGGTTTCTGCTGGGAAGACTGCAACCTCAGATGATTGCACAGTCGTCTCTGATGAAATCTTGTTTAAGCCCATAGCTAACGGCCATGCCATTCTCTTGCCTGAAGAGAACCTCTCTCTTGTGATGAACACACCGAATGAAGCCAAGAAAGGGAAGGTAAGTTAAGATTGGCAGCTAGCATACATTTTATTAAGAATTTAACCTCTCACTTTATTAATAAGTATTATTTTCATGTTTTCATTCTTTAATGACAAACTTCTTTTATACGCCCCTTTCTGTGTGACCCTTATATAAGTATTTATTATTAGGAATGCATCAATTCCTTCTTTTTTTGATTCCGATTCTGATTCAAAATTTTGTTCGATTCCGATTTAAGTTCTGGTTATAATTATGGTTCTTTCATAAAAAGTACATTTACATGATTAAGTTGTAGTTTTAGTACTTTTTTTTTAATGTTTACCTTTATTATTCATTAGACATGTGCGAAGGTCGTTTTTAAATGCGAAGCGAAGTCGAAGCTTGCATTATGCGAAAGAATTTTGAAGAACAGTCAAAGTCGTAGGATTAAAAAATATATATATATTAATTTGTAGTAGGCTACAGTTTTAAAGTGTATTGAACTCATTAGTACTGTTACTGCTAAAGAAATGTATGCCTACTAGACACTGAGCAATGGAATAAAACATATCCTAATCTTGTACTGCTGAAGAACTGAAATATCAAAATCTGCAAGAAAGTCATCATTATACGTTTAGGTATCTACAAACTTTATACAAACTACCATACTCCATATATCCAGTCCCATTTGGCACCACCCCCGCACAGTGATGTCAATGCATGCCTATCAACATTTGGTCTCTTCCATTTCCTACTTCAAGGACCCTTGTCAATGTCAGGCTAGATAGTAAACCTGCTGGATGGTTGTGGCATTAGGGCCTCAGAGCAAGAGAGTTGAGCCACTTTCACTGCTTACAAGGGAAGTGTGCATTTCTTCTAAAAAGATGGTACGTCAGCCCAACTCCCGCACGTGATAAATTGTGATAAATATGGCATCGTGCATTTGTCAAAATTAGAAGGGCAAAGATACATGAATTTTTAGAGACAGAAAATCCACACTGTATTTGTGTTGTGTTATGTTATGGTCCATCCCCTTCCTATTAAACAGCCTTCCACTGGTGTGTGTCAGGCATGACATGTTTGCCTAACAAAAGAGGGAGAAAGAGACAAAGGAAAGGGAAGGCTGTAAAAACATTCACTCCCTCCCCTTGCTGGCAGGCAGACCCTAGTCAATGTCAAGCTGGTAGATTATCTCAGCAGGGTGGAGCTTGGGATAATAACTACAAACTTTGTCTGAAAAGCTGTGTAAGTTGAGCCTCTCTTCCATTGTGGTTTTTCTTTCCCAGCATGCTTGCTTCCACAGGAAAACTTCAAAATGCTGGCACAGCTCAGAATGTCATTTATTCTCCATTTTTGCCTAAGATATTCGAAGTTCAAATGCCAATGATTCATAAATTACTATTTGCAACTATTCGAATTTTCAAATATCAGCGCATCCTTATTAATGATACTGGCAGCTGGTTTTGATACTAGTTTTGGTGGAAAAAACACTTGGTGAAAATCTTTGACTTTTCTCTCCAAGATTTTTTTATTTGAAGATGAAGTCGAAGATACAAAAGTCTTCAATTCGACTTCGAAAGTGCGAAGCTTCGCACACCTTTATTATTCATTAATTTAATATAAAACTGTAATATCACAACTTAAAATAAATTGTTTACTACAAAACAAACTGGAAAATCAAGAATAATATGTTTATTGTGCATGAAAATGTTTACCAAGTTTCTTAGTTAAGATGTAAAAATATCCCACACCTTAAAATAAATTATTTATTGTCAACTAATTGACAAAAACCTCTGTTTTTAGCTATGTTGAATGGCTAAATATCAATGCACATCATTTCACGTATGAAATTAATAATTTCTTCAGCTACCATCTCCAGGTTTAAATTTTATCTTGGCATCAAATAGAGAGAGTAGGTACTTTGCACCATCTTTACGTAGCTTTTGGACACTTTTGGTGGTGTTTGGATTTAAAATTTAGAAATTGATGTTGTATAAGTATGTGTAATATCTTTGTAATAGATTTGCTGATATGTTTAGGTGTATGGCATGTGAATTTCATGTGATGAACCAACAACTAGTTGAAAACATTCTGACACACTGAACTTGAACTGGAGCGTTATTCTCAAGAGGTTCCGACATCACATTAGGCTAGATGTGGCCTTCTGAGTGCCCACGGGAGATCTTTCTCGTGCAGTAATTACATACTGCAAATTTGTCATTATACTGACAAGTAGTAGAATGTTTACAAGCTTCGGACATAAATAACTGAGGATTTAATGTTGAAAAGATAACATTTACACGTTTGTTGACTGTAAATTATCACAAAAAATCATAAGTTATGTCAAATTTCTAATGGGAGGAATGCCAGGAAAAGAAACTATTATGGAACACCACTTTTTTTTCCCCCTTTTTAGTTACACATTTACAAACGTTCATACAATTGGGCTGTAGGCCTAAGGTTGAAAGATATGTGTAAAGATAAAATTTCAAATTTCGGCGACTTTATCACTTGCCAACTTATCTCAAAATATGTGAGCGTTGAATTTGTAAGTTTTTAAATGTGGTAAAAACTAGTGAAATGTTTAAAACAATGGCGTGTATATCAAACATCGTACAGCTGACTGTGTTATGATACGTACTAGGTTTTTGTAAATGCTTTACAAATGCGTGGTTTAAAGTAGACACTCGAATGAAAGCAAGTTTGTGAACTACAACTCCTAGTTAATTACGACGTGCTGCAAGTCTTGCAACGTGTTGCAGTCTTGTAAAAAAAATAATTCTTTTAATTTACAGAAAATACATTTAAGATAACGCAGCAGGCCAACAAAAGCATTGCTATTATGAAAATAAAAATGTGTATTTTACTTATTTATTTGGGAAGGATTCCTGATATCTTGAGAAAAGAATTGACGATTTCGACTCTGAGAAAAACTGGTGTAATTGAAGCATTGAAGAATCGATATGACCCATCCCTAGTGATAATGAATGTCCTCTATATGTACCAACATTCTGAGGCCAATATTTATGAAAGTTTTTATTTCTGCAAAGTTTTGTAAGGGCTTTGGCACAGCTTATGTGATACCCAGGATGTGGCTTAACAACACGGGACTTTTTCTTGGCAGTAATTTCATCTCATCCCCAGAATGTCTTTAAGAAAATCGCTATTCTTGTATGGAATGGATTTTGCATTTTTTTTTTTTGTTCACAGACCTTGTTAAAAAATAATATGTGCAAGAATAAGTATGGTTGTGAGCTGACCTGATAAACCCACGTACTAAGCAATAAAATCTCCATCTGACTGCAGACTGCTCTGGACCAGGCGGCAATCTATACATGTACTGGTTAGCCGCTGCCCCGTCATCTCAGTATCGGCAAGAATCTCCGAGCTTCTTACTGGCAAACTATACTGATTTATTTAGTTTTAGCAAATGTTGTATGTATTATGACAGAGCTAGGTGGCCATTAAATGAGGTGGTGCAATGGTGAAAATAGTTCTGTTGGTAATGCCTAGTAAGAAATGGTTATCATGCAAAATATAATCAAGTTGAGTGTACACAAATACTGTATTGTGCAATGTCCCTTCCGTGTATTTTTCTAGACTTTGTTGAGCTTTGCTTACATGAGGTGATGGAATGGCCTGAAAGTAGAACTTTGCAGAGCTACAGAAAAGTGGAAGTAACTGTGAATGAACTATACATTAGGGAAGACCTGGGTTTGATTCCCAGTCCGGCCAATTCAATATTTGTTTTCCAAAAATCTTTCCAGGTGAATGTTGTAATGGTTCTTTAATATAGGCCCCTGGATTATTAATTCTTCCTTTCTGAATGTCTTAGTGTTCACCTATCAAGGCTGTACAGCACCCAAGTAATAAGATTAGGTAAAAAACCTCTTCATGACAAAGCTAAACTCTGTAGGATAGATATTGACGCCTGACTTCTAGAAATGGCAGTGACGTTACCGTCAGACAAAAATTTCTTTGGTGCCGGACACTGGCTATAACTCACTGAGGGGGAGTTTGAATGATCTTTCACCTGGTTGTGTCCATATGGCGGTATAGGATGGGGCGTGTAGCCCTTCGACTCGGCACAATGTCAGGTGTGTCGATGACAGCTCATAGTAGGCTTTGACAAGGGCATTCTGTTACTTACAGTGGGCTTCACCCGGGGTTAGATCCTGGCTCGGCGGCTGCTGGCGGCTGGAACTAGGGTCCTGTCGGGCAGCGGTGGTGCTGCTGGCCGGGTTTCTAGGCGTCGCAGGCGGGAAGTATGAGCAGGCGATACCCAACGGTACTGGTAGTTCCAGTCGTAGACAGACGAGTGAGTGAGAATCTCCGACGATCTTCTGGAGTGGCTGGAAAAGGGAGCTAGGGAGAACTGGGAGGTGAGGCCTCTCCAGTTGTCGGGCGGCTTGAACTCGATCCTGTGGGATGGGGCTACTGAGGGCAGACGGCACTGGGGTGCAGAGCAACTGACTAGATTTAGAGGCAGTAGCTGCCCTCTTAGTTCTCCGCCTTGCACCGCCTCTATGAGTGAAGGGCTATGGGAAGTACTACGGTCTACCACATGAAGGAGAAGCATCCTAGCTGGAGTGTAACCAGACACCAGCCGGCGAACTTCAATGCGGTAGATGGAGTGGGTTATCTGAACTTGATGTCTAGCTGCTACGTAGTGTGTGTTCCTAGTGGTTGTGGCTCTACCTTACAATATTTCGAGTACCGGAGTACTTGGTTCAAGGTAAGGTTGGCAGTCAACTGGGTTGTGTTTGGCTACGTACGTGCACTCGATTAAGGGTAGTCTGCAGTCCCACACTAGTTTCGGCAAAATGAGTATCAAGACGTGGTGTCCTGCTTTGCTTTTGAGAGTTTGACGTCTACGATGTCTGAAGTCACAATCACCCTAAAATAAGCACACTTGGTTAGGTAAGAACATGGCTTTATTCCCCAGAGGAATAGACATGAAGGCCCGTACTATCTCCTAGCTATCAATTGTACTGAAACCGGCGGAAGTAGACTACGTTAAACCAGGTGAGGGACCTGGGACGAAACTAATAAAAGCAGAAAATGAGCTAGGTAGCTAAGACAAAAACTTGTACTAACTTTTCTACACTGTTGTTCAGAAGGGACTCTGGGTTCAATACCAAAGTGGCAGTGAGTGTAAAGGGGAGAAAACTTCTTCGGCGGTCGCTGGACGCTAGTCTAAAAAACTTCTGGAGGGCTGGCTGATATCTCGTGAAGAAAGCCGTAGGCATAGAGCTGCTGCACACGAGATGGTGGAGCGAGCTGCCGAGTATACAACTGATGTTCTGGAAGTATGTGCCGGTGTATATATTGGGCTGGCGCGGGTCCTTCGGCTCCCTTCTGCTGGTCGGGTATCTCTGGACGTGAGCTCCTCCCTTAGCAGCGCAGGACGAATCCTCTCAGAGGATGCTGTAAGTGGTGGTTTTCCTTGTGTACGGGTTGCGTCTCTGCCGCCCGCTTAGGGGCAGCGCTTGGCTTGATTACAAGACTCATGACGACTGACATAATGGCATAGACAGCCTCAGCTGCTGTGTCCTTGTGTGCTCCTTGCCTAGGGGTGTGCTGATAGTCTCTGGAAGCATGCCATCGTGGGTTTGAACCGCTCTGGGTGACGTGACGTCACACGTGGTATTATGCCAGTACGCGGTCAAGCATAAGCCCCCCTTTCACTTCCCTACCCTACTCCACTGCGTCTGTTGCAACGTACACTATCTGGTAGAATTCTGGTGCATGAGGTGGTGTGGCATTATCACTCAAACTTGTGTGTGTTGGCTTCTGTGGCCCTCCTTCTGTGCTCGCTCTCTGCTCTGACGACCTGGCTTTCAATTTCCCTTTCGTAGTAGCGCTGTCTCTCTGGCGTGCTGGCTGACCAGGTGAGCGGCTCGCTAATGCACTTTAACGCTGCAAGTCACCACGTCCTCCTGGGTTCACGCGGTCAGTAACGTTGTCAGAGATGAGAGCTCGGGAAGCTCTCCTACCTCGTCAGGGTGGCTGAGCTCATCCTTCAGGGATGCTGGGTTGGCAGCTGGGGTCTTGGGGCCGTCCAGCATAGAGATGCTGCAGGTCGCCATATTCTCCTGGGTGGACGTGATCGGGGTCGCCGGCAGAGGCAGGAGCTCGTGAGGCTCTCCTACCTCGTCGGCGCAGCAGCGTCCACCTTCCTTCTGGATGGTGTTGGGCTGTCGGGGTCATTGGTTGGGTTCCCTGTCTAAGGGGCTTTGCCACGAGAGTTCACACCCGGTCATAGTCATGCAGCCATGCCTGGCGACCTCTTTTCTGACGTAGTCAGTCGGGGTCGAGGGCAGTGTTCTGATGGATATCGCTCCTCGATGTGCTTGGCGTTCGTTTCTCACCGGAGTAAGTAGGGTGCTTCTCTGCCAGACGTCCGGATGTGGGTCAGGGCCTCGGCTGGCTGCTTGCTTCTGGAGGTCAAGTAGCTCGGCTTCTGTGGGCGTTTGTGGCAGGGGGTCGTTCTCCATTTTCCTTTCTTCGTCTGCTCCGGCATCCGGCACTTCCATTTCGAGGTCCTGGGTTCCTGCGGGGCAAGGGCACATCTGCCCTCGGGTTACGTTTCTAATGTGTCCTATGGCATCCTCAGCCCAATAAACATTCTCGTGGTGCTCTATGACGGTGTAGGTCCTTCCCACTTGCTGGCTAGTCCTGCACTAAATTGTCCTTTCTCCTTGCTGAGTGTGTGACTGGGAAGTACCACAGCTTCGCCCATTCTAAAACTTCTTACGCCCATGTCCGACTGTGGGTACTTCTGGGCAATGTATTGGTCTTGGACGTTGCGTGCCCTCGTGGTCCAGACTAGGACGTCTAGTCGGTGGGGCTTGTTCCTACTGGACGGCGGAGATTTGGTCCTAGGATAAGCTGACTGGGGCTGACGTTCCCCGCCTCATTATTTCGTCTCCTAAGGGTAAACAATATATTTGACAAGTGCTTGTGCTAGTGGCGGTGATCATCCCCCACACTGAGTCAGAGACTCTAGTTGAGCTCTTGGGTTTGTCCGCTTAGTGGGGTTGGCTCGTGAATGAGAAGGGGAGGGGGGGGGGTTGGTCCACGTTTCCACCCTCCACAGGTTGCAGGCCGTCTGCCATTTACAGCCGGTAAATTGTGTGCCATTGTCAGTTAAAATGGCTTGCAGGTATCTCCAGCGGGGAAATATCTCTGTTTCGAATTTCCTCACTATGTTAAGGGCTTCCTTACTGGGTAACGGGAAAGCTTCTGCCCAGCGGGAAATCTGGTCTGTCACCACTAGCAGGTACCTGTTACCCCTCGTGCTCCTGGGGTAATGCCCCATGAGGTCGGCTGCCAAGCGAGTCAATAAGATACCTCACAACTGTTAACGTATTGTCACAAATTGCGACTCAACCTTTCCCACATTAGTGCTCACAGATATCTCTGAGAGTTTATTTGATACCGCGATGACCGGCCTGTTGTGGGTCATGGTGGTGTCTGCAAAGGTCTGCCCTTAGGTCACTTGTTACCCAGACCTTCCACTGGGCACTGGCTTACCTGCTTCGAGACCAGGCGACGTCTCTTAACTCAAACCTCTGGGGTATGTCCTTGAGGAGGTGCTGGGCATCTGGGCATCATGTGCTTCAGTACATGAGGTGATGGAGCGAGCTGCCGAGTATACAACTGGCGTTCTGGGGGTATGCGCCGGCGTATATATTCTGGTGTGGGTACTTCGGCTCCCTTCGGCTTGTCGGGTATCTTCGGACGTGAGCTCCCTCCTAAGCATCGCAGGCCACATTCTCTTGGGAGAGACTGGAAAGGTATTCCTTGTATGCTGGTTGCATCTCTGCTTCCTATTTAGGGGCAGCGCTTGGCTTTGTTGCCGGCTTCTGTCGCACACGGGGGTGATTACAAGGCACGCGACGACTGACATAATGGCATAGACGACCTCCGCTGCCGTGTCCTTGTGTACCCCTTGCTTAGATGTGTGCTGATTGTCCCTGGAAGCAAGCTGTTGTGGGTTGAATCCCGCTCGGGGTGACATGATGTCACACGTAGATGAGGTGGAGTCGTGAATAAATATTATGCCAGTACGCATCATAATGTAAAACAAAAAGTATTTACAAATTGTTTTGTTGTTTATTGTTCTTGTACTTTTTATAGTACATTGGAAATTCTATCCATCGAACACAGAAAATTTTCTGTAGTTCCAACAAAATTGCTATGTGAATAATGCTTAAAAAGAAGTATATTTTTGCCGAAC
This sequence comes from Clitarchus hookeri, assembly GCA_002778355.1. Classification (NCBI taxonomy): domain Eukaryota; kingdom Metazoa; phylum Arthropoda; class Insecta; order Phasmatodea; family Phasmatidae; genus Clitarchus; species Clitarchus hookeri. Next base: position 13,367 of record NQII01010218.1, on the reverse strand, counting down.
TTCAAAATTTATTTTTTACCCTATCAATAAAACAAAATTTTTTGTAGCATCTCTGAAAATTATGTGCCCCAATTATTTAACAACAAAGTATTTACAAGAACGTATAAGTATCACTGTACTTACGATGGCATTCGAAGTTGGTATACAGTACATTATGTACACATGCACAAGTAATACTAATAGATAACGCAAATAAAATACATTTTCAACACACATTGTTTTTGCTTATGTCTCGCTGCCCTGTGTTTAGTCCTGTTTATGTAATTTACCACTTTCGAAATAGCCTGTTGTTGATTTCGTCACAATGTCGCACTAACTCTTTCTTGGTAACAAAAATAATAAATAATGACAATAGATGTCTTGGACTACATATCATGTATTTAGAAAGCGCAAAATTTAAAAATAAACTGGAAAATTTGGAAATACAGTACATATGTGTTGTAGAAGTTTTATTAGACATTCAGCAATGTTTACAGTGGCAGCCATGTTGGTAACGACCAGCAACTACAAGAAACAGTGGTGCCATATTTTTGAGATTGCAAGTTTTTCATTGAAATATTTTTTCATGAAAATTACGAATGTATATATGTATAAGTGTAAATCTATTAAATATACCCGGAAAGTTAAGAAAAAGGCAACGCAAAATTAAGGAAACCTTATTCACTGCTCTTTATCAATCACAATATTTAAGACATTTTTATTTCTTAGGTAGTAACTGCGACTGCTGTTAGTTGCTCTATGGATAATACTTCGCTAAGTCTGTAGCTATTTCCTCTGCACATGGTTTCAAAAGAGGTGTTTAAATACTTTTTTATTAATTTTGAGTGTAAGTGTACTGGAAAAAATTAGAGTGTTTTTTTTTTACATATAAGGTCAACACTTCTTGGTTGCCTTGAGAACTTTATAACAGGGTTCTACTGTATTAGGAATGTTTTCTTTAATATTGCCATTTGCATTGCTTTCTTTTAGTCAAAATTGACAAATACCTACATAGGCCTATCAATGTGTTAAACATAAAGTTTAATGAGGTTTGGTTTTTTTTGTAGTCTAATATGTCTAGTCGACATCTACAGAATGTCCGCATATACGTATAGAATTTTTATGTGAGGGCCTTGAAATTCGATGGATAGAGGTTCCACTGTACCAATTGGGATATTAGCATCATATTTAGGATATTATTAATTGCATGTTTTCTCTCAACATATGCATGAATAAAGTCATCAGGCTACGGCATTGCAAGTTGTATAAATGACGAAAGGATACCAGGATGGCCAGCATCAGGGGAAATTTATGTAGTTAAAGGAATTTACTGAAAATAGTTATCAATGTGTTTGTGTAATATGAAAATTAAAATTGGAGTCTTACATGCCATTTCATGAAGTGTACTGTTGTTTTAGTTTATTCTAGCTTGTTAGGAAGATGATAAGCCTGGAGACAATTTTTTTTGCTTTACATGTAATAATAACGATTATAATATGTATTATTGGTAGAAATTTTCTATTCAGCAAACATTGGCATAGTGGAAAATAAGATTTTTAGGTGCAAGTGCAAAATTTTGTAAATAAAATTTTTACTAAAATAATTTGGACACTTTTGGTGTATCTCATTGAATTGATACATTGTACAGTAAATTTTTTACAAAATAACCCCGGTAATAACGATTCCATTGATGTATAAAACATTTTTTGGGAACTAAAAAAATTTTGTTTAAAAAATATAAAAATTTGAAGGAAACAGGGCAAAATGTACGTTGGTTGCATTAATTTTGGCAGCTTAATGTTGTCATTCTCTTTGTCTCTCCTGTACAACTGGGAAGAGGAAAAGATGTAAAAATACACTAGCTAACACCCAACTGTGCACCTCTTCCAACAAGGTCGCTGATATTTACCAATCTAGGCCTGCCAGTTGGCCATTACTCAAGTTATGCTCCAGAGCTGCCTATTGTGAGGATGTCAGATGATGATAACAACACTCGACTGAAATAAAGATAGTCTTTCTTTGACACAGCTGTGAACTAATAGATTAATTACAAGTTCATATCCAGTTCCCTATGTGAAATTTACTAGGACAACAGGCGAGCTGATAACTTTGTGCTGTATAACAAATAAAATAATATGCACTGATTTGTTTTTTAAAGGTGTTTAGCGGCAATTTCATACTAGGAATCCAATATTCCTAGCGTGGGTCGCCACAAAGTGCCGCTAAACGTCTTTCATAGATAAAAATCGGAAGCTAAAAAATTCCCAAGACGCAGCAAGAAAGGGAAGGGAAATTAGGATTATTTCTGAAGACATAGGCATACATTAGCATCAAAATTAGCATCAAAACAAGGCAGTGTATTGACCTACGATGCAACACCGCAGACGTTTTGTTTACATTTTACGTATTTCATTCACTAAAAAATATTTTTTAATGTAGGCGTGTTGTGATTGATATTTCCTAATAAATGCAGGTATAAACACATTACTTTCAAAATTTGCATAAAAACAAGGTCATGAATTGGCGTAAAAACAAGGTCATGAATTGGCGTAAAAAGTTGTGCCAGACCAGAAGTTTTGTTTGCAGTATTGTAGAAATTAGATGTTATTCATTCACAAAATAATGTTTCAAAATGTAGGAGTGTTCTGGTTACAATTATTCCCCAGAACTGCATATATAAGCACACATTACCCTCAAAACACAAATATTATCTTCTTGGTATGTAAAACGTAAGTAGCGTCACCACATATCTTTCTGTCACAGCTGTTATGCGTAAACAGCTGCTACGAATCCAATGCACACATTTGTCACACCTTTTAACCTTTGTTTTATGTCATAGCAGGCATTGAAAGATGTCATTAGCTAACTTAAATCCTATACTCACTGTTGGATATTATAACTGGGGCTCAGTGTTCTTTGTTTAATGGGGAAGAAAAGAGTGGAGGGAGGCCTGTAGTTTAATGTCTTTCATGAGACTGCGTTGCTCTTCGGTTCTTCTCTTACGAGGCAACTATCACTTTCCTTTCCATTTTGGTTTGATGGAGCAGTGGAAACTGCTTGTACAGAAACAGCATTAAAATTATGAAATTTTTGAAGACTAAAATGTGATAAATGTGTCGCTGTTTATACAGATGCGAGTAAACTGGGTGAAACATTATTAGCAAAGTTAAACACACACAAGTATTTTATTTCAAATAAAATATTATTCTTGCAGTATATAGTTGAAAGGGCATTTTTTTGGCCACGCACATTTCAAACACTGATCATGTATTGTATTAAAATCCGTGAATGATTACTTCTCTAAAATCATATTTGTCTGCCACTGATACAAAATAGTTTATGTGCAAAATCATTCATGTTTCTAAAAACTAACCAACTTAAAACCTAAGGATATAAATTTGCTGTGCTTCATGGATTATGCTATTTTACAAAGCAGTGTGCAGATGCCTGGTATTACATTTCACTGAAGACACACTCAAGAGGCACCTACATTCAACTATACTTATTAATAATTTTTGTATTTGCTTTTAACGTGTTCTGGTAAAATATTCNTCAAGAGGCACCTACATTCAACTATACTTATTAATAATTTTTGTATTTGCTTTTAACGTGTTCTGGTAAAATATTCGGAAAACACCATAAGCAAGCATGTTTACAAGAGAGACAGTTTGCACTCTGCTCTATCAGCTAGGTGCGTGTAAAGCAGCAAGTGAAAGAATGTAACGCTGTGCGCATGGTGAGACAGAACACCGTATTGGTCATGCAGTTGTCTTTGTCGCCGGAGGTAGTTCCTCGTCACCCACCTTCGCAAGGTCACGACACTTCACAGCCAGCGTGGCAGAGTTGCAACTGCATTAGCACATCTATAATACCCTTCACTACCCATATGTGGAGTGTGGAGGGAGCCCGTGAAGGACTAGGTAATAAACCTGTGGTAATAATTTAACATTTAAATAATAAATCAACTGATTTTCCTGCAAGAGGCCATTGAAAATGTTGCTTGCACTTGCTAAAAGCTTTTTTTTTTTTTTTCTAAACAAAGGGAGGACCTATATGTTTGTGAAGGGTATGATTTCTGTCTTCAAAATATTAAAATTAATTAATATTTTATTAAAACATGTTATTTTTGTTCTAGAANGTTGTCTTTGTCGCCGGAGGTAGTTCCTCGTCACCCACCTTCGCAAGGTCACGACACTTCACAGCCAGCGTGGCAGTTGCAACTGCATTAGCACATCTATAATACCCTTCACTACCCACATGTGGAGTGTGGAGGGAGCCCGTGAAGGACTAGGTAATAAACCTGTGGTAATAATTTAACATTTAAATAATAAATCAACTGATTTTCCTGCAAGAGGCCATTGAAAATGTTGCTTGCACTTGCTAAAAGCTTTTTTTTTTTCTTTTAAACAAAGGGAGGACCTATATGTTTGTAAAGGGTATGATTTCTGTCTTCAAAATATTAAAATTAATTAATATTTTATTAAAACATGTTATTTTTGTTCTAGAAACAATTTTAAATGTATGCAATTTTCGACCTTTTTGGGTTCAAAGTAAGTCAAATTTGATCTTACAAGTGCATAGATATGAATAATTTCACTACAATTATTTTGACTGTATTTGGCAATAAAACGAGTAATTTTACAATTAAAACCATGCAAAAATAGCCTATGTAAAATTTTATTGTAACTTTGCAAATAGGGTGAACGGGTGAGTCAGAATCTGTCCAAAATCAAATGGTGACTCCTCCAAAGTACAGGCTATTTTCTTAGGAACTGTGAAAGGTCTTAATTTTGAGTTTTTACTGAACTCTATGAGGGCACATTAACCTGCCTCTTGTCAAAAATTTTTACCACATGAAACGGAAGGTTTACTAAGCGCAAAGCCCGTTGTGTACAAGTGGAAAATCAGAGGATGTGTAATTAAAATGTTAATTTATTTCAGCAGGCACAACTCTTCTACATAAACTGATGTCATGTAAGAGAATATATGACACACTCTTTGTCACCAAATGATGCACGAGCACTATGCCTAAGCACAGCATTACTCTCGGCAAGAGCAAGTGGAATTTTATGAGAAAACCAGAGGATGTGGTTTTGTATTATTAATTACAGAAGGTCGTAAAGAAACAAATCCTAATAACTATTTATTTGCTGCTGTCTTGAAACTCACTCTTTTACAAATTAAATATTAATCACTTGTCAATCAAAAATGACATCCACCGCCGTTATTGCTGCGACACAGAGATACATCTGGCAAGGAGGGATAAGCTGCGGCTGCTCTGTGTTCAGTTGTTTTTGGCACCGCCAGCATGACCTCGTTTTGTCCCCTTACATGGTGAGCGAGAAGGAAGATGGTTGCTTAGTGACCAACATGACATCCTCGCACCCTCCGTTTTGTGGTTGACCAGGTTGTGGTGAAGGGATCGTGTGTCCGTGTTGGAGGCATGTCCCATCCCCTCTCTTTGTTCATGCATGGTACATTATGAAAACTGTCATTATGTTTAAGTTATCTCGGCCACAGTTTTCAATCTCTGTCGAACAAAGTCTGCTGAAAAATGTGTGCATTANATCATTATGTTTAAGTTATCTCGGCCACAGTTTTCAATCTCTGTCGAACAAAGTCTGCTGAAAAATGTGTGCATTAGAATAATCATTCACAAACCAAACCAAAAATGTTACCAATTAGCCTAAAACCAGGCTGTAAATCTGCCTAAGATGTGCCTGACGAGACAGTTTGTTAAATGTTTGCTAGAAAATAAAACATTTTTCATTCATGAAACAGTATTTTAAAAGGTAGGTAGGTACATTACAATTAAATTTATATAGCAGAACTGCAGATACAAAATACAGATTATATTCAAAACTCAATTTTACAGCATATGGTTCATACAGACAGGTTTTGAGGAATTATGAAAGAAGCAAAACAGTATGGTCAATAAGTATAAGCAATAAAAAATAATGGTGAAAATCTATTAAATCACAGTTGAAAAGTCTACAACATTTAATAACAATAGGGATTGTAGGGTTTCTAGATATTCACACTGCCTCACATAATGGTGGGAACTGTGAAAATTGGTTAACATTTACCATCTCTAGAGGACTGTGCATGGGTCAGGTCGTTCACTTGCTGGCAGCCTGCTGTTCGACAATGCAGCAGTTACCTTGTCCGTGCCGTACTTGTCTGTGAAGATACACTTGCATAGCACATTCCACGCTCCACCCATGGCAGCAGTGCCACCCAGTGTCGAAACTGATGTGCATTGTAAGTGGGTGGAAAAATAATAAGCCTGCCCTATCGCCTTTTATTCCCCGTCCCACCCGTTTAATGCATCTTGAAACTCAGACTTACAGAGAGGTATGGAGATATATATATATATATATATNAGAGAGAGAGAGAGAGAGAGAGAGAGAGACAGAGATAGATAGATAGAGAGAGATAGAGAGATATGTAGGTAGGTAGATATTTTGCAAAGGTTTGTTTGAAAACATTTTTGAAGAAACAGTGAATGGACCTAACAAGCTGTGTTGCTGNACAGTGAATGGACCTAACAAGCTGTGTTGCTGCCATCAAAGTTTGTAAACAAATACAGAAATATGGTCGCTCTGCTGTGGCATTATCCGATGTTGACAGGTTATGAGTGTGAAGAGGGATGGGCAGCTCTTAACAGCGAGGTCTTGTTGACAGGTTCATCTCACACACTTGAGACGTAATTATGGTAACCAAAAATGGGAACACTTTACATGTGCATTTAACTACAAGACATTTACTGTTCAAAAATATTCACACACCACTAATACATGCCTATTGCCCTAAAAAATGCAGCCTAATAATCACATTTGATTGTTATTGATACATCTGATCCATTCGTAACATCATCACTGATGTTAAATCTGTCATTAGTTTTCATTTTCAGATTTGCGCTCCGCATACCTTGCTTTGCGCAGTTTTATTACGTATGCAAAAATCTCTTCATCTGTTTGTGGGAATTTTCATTGCTTCCCCTCAAATGCCCACTTATCTTTTGGTATGGTTTTTAGTTTTTCCTCGTTTTGGCACCACTTTTGCACACTTTTACAGTTGATATTGAATTGTTTTGAGGCACATCTCTTAGTGTGTTCCTCTGCATACTTAACAACTTTAAGCTTACAATCAGCAGTGAAACGTCACAGTTTCTTTCTCATTGCGCACAAAAAATTATCAAAACGTGAACGCTTGAACGATAGTTGTGCACTCAACAGCTGCAGAACCCCAGAAATGAAATGAAAACATTAACAAGTTGTGCACATTAGTGATGTGGCAACAGTGCTTCTGCGGTTGACCAACAACAGCGCAGCCTACATTCGCACAAAGCCGCTCACCGCTGTTGCTCGATTTCGGGATATTTACCTCTCAGCGGACAGTATGTTTAACAAAACACGGCGAGCTTGTAAACATATCCAGATGCAACATTTTTCGCTAGCGTGTTTTGTGTATTTCTTTATCGTTCCAGTTGTTCAGTACGGGGTAGAGTTATATAATGAATATTAATTTTTTGTGAATTCACCAGTCAAAATTAAGGAGGGCTGTACGTGAGTAAATATAGTATGTAAAGCATCTCATTTGTTGACAGGAAAGTCCAGACCTAATGGTGTGCTGTATGTTAACCTATGCACAATGCCATGGTCCAGTTTTTCATTCATCATACACTGTATGTTAGACTAATGCACGACACTGTTGTCAGGTTTTTCATTAATTTCTACTTCCTCAGTTGTTATTTATGCACAACTCAGGTACTGTTTTGCTTAGAATACATCACTCTAATAAATTAATTTATATCTCATTANGTTGTTATTTATGCACAACTCAGGTACTGTTTTGCTTAGAATACATCACTCTAATAAATTAATTTATATCTCATTAGTAAAAATTCTAAAATTTTCCATGTGTGGCCATGAACGTAACTTTGTGCACCAGTGAAATGGGCTGTTTGGAAGTAATTTTCGTGACTAATTGGAACAAACAACAAGGGAAGAGAACTGAACATGTAGATTTGTAAAACTCGGGGAGTTGCTACATGGGTCGAAGTTTGGCTCAGTCGAAGTGCTTACGCAACAATACCAGACTGCAGACCTCTAGACAGGAGCTAGTGCGTCCACAAGTGAGGTAACGATGGTCAGACAGATGCATGGCATGATGGTAGTTGGTAGGTGCACCGCACAGAAGTACTCAGCTGTCTGAGTGTTGGGTGTTGGCTTGCGATACAGTGTTTGCCACGACAAACATGAGGTGATCGTAATAAGAGGAGTTGCAATAGTGAGCTTCTGTATATATACTGCGCAGCATTGGCCTTGTTTGAGGGCAATTCTGTCTATCGCCAGGTTTTCATTTAATCTGTGCGCAGTTTCTTCATTTCTGTTGTAGCCACTTCCCTGTCATCTCTCACAGAGCCATCATCCATAGTTCTTTTATATCATATGTCACTTAAAATGAACAAGAAGCCTTTTATAGAATCTTGTAGATTTAAATGACACATTGTTTTGCACAATAATTGCTTTCATATGTATAGAATTCATGTGTTTGCTGCCTTCTTCACCCAATGTACTTTGTGTTTATCCCACTCTTCCCAGTTTTCTTCCAAGATTCTTCTAATTTTATATTTATATATGTGTGTGTGTGTTTACAGGATGCGGGAAAGAAGAGGAAAAAGTAAATAATCTGCCGTAGTTTGAGCCGCGCAGTGTCATTGTATCGTGGGACACGTCTAGCAGTGATCTGATGACTTTGTGATCATTTGTAACTTATTTAGTGTTGCATTTGTTTTCCACCACATTGGTTGAGTCATAGTTACATTTTGTGTGTTTTAGGGCCATACTTGAAAGAGAATTGTATAAGCAGTTTTGCACTCTATATACGTAAAAAAGATACATCAGGACATTTTTGTTTAACTGACATGTATTTTTAGATTTCAGTGGTGTGCTCGACGGAGATAGTATGTGGTGACTGTGCCATTTTATCATGCAAAAGTAGAATTGCCTTGGTGTCGTCAAGGTATTTTCCTGATTTTTTTAAAAAAAAATTTCCTAATTGTAATATGCAAGAAAAAATGCATCTGTAAAATATTAATTTATATAAATTCCACATTGAAATTTTAGTATATTGTTAGTATTGTGTCCTTACATGCATATTGGTCTGTAAATACTCTTAAATGAGTGGCTCTCAAAAGCTTATCGGTTGGAGTAGCGAAAACACATTTAGTTCTCAGATGACTCGTTTCTTGTAAAATAAATTTGTAAGAATATGAGTTAATAGACAATTTTTAATTATGTTTATTTAATGTGGAGGGATGCAAGTGAAAGTTTCAGCCTTGGTATTTAATGTACAGCAAAAGCTCTTCCCAGAAATGATCTGCTCTTTTATGCCAGTGAATGTCTATACCCTTCATGTATACTGTACCGAATGGTGAGTCAAATGTTGAAATTTTAAGTGTTTGTAAAATGTACCGTCCAGCTTTTGACAATGTTTATTTGGTGATTGCTATTGAAAAAATAAACATTTTTGCAACATTTTATTCTTCGTAGATTGTTTTGATTGTACACCCAAAGAACACTTTCCATTTCTTCTTTGAATTATTAATTGATGCAGTCTACGTGTTATCATCACTTGTACCACCATCCTTCTACATACGTAGACTAAATTGAAAAAAAAAAACAATAAGAAATGGAATTACACTGAAGAGAAATCAAAAATTTAAGAAAATTTAAAATTTAAAAATTTTATAATTTTTGCAAAATATTCACAAATTGTGATGATTTAGTTTATAACTTTGCAGGAAGTGCAAGGAGACTTTTGAAGGAAGGCTATTACATTGCAAAAATTAAAACAATCATTTAAAACAATTTTAAAAATCATTATAAAAATTGAAGAAAAAAAATTTATACAAATGAAAGACTTTAAAAATTGAAAAAATACAGCACTTTAAATTAAAAACTAAACCAATGATGAAATTAAGGACAAAAATTGAAATCGAGTTAAACCTAAAATGTAAGCATGGAAAACCAAAATCAAAGGCAAAAATCTCAGATGAAATCAACAACAAAATTGAGGATGAATTTGAAATAGGGAATAAAAATAATGCCTTAAAAAATAAAAAGAAATCCGCAGCTTTAGAAACATTTCTGCTTCAATTTCTGTTTTATTAAGTAGAATTAAAAGAGCCAAGCACCAACATTGAGCAATTATATTTTTGACTGTTAGTTCGTGAAAATGCATAAATTTTTAAAATAAAAATTTTTTTAAGGAAAACAGTTTATGCTAAAATTTGAAATACCAAAAGTGAACTCATTATTTTTGTATCACAACTACTACAATTCAACAAAGAATAAAATAATAAAATCCAATTCTGTACTATATCGAAAAGAAATATTTGGAAGAATTGAGAAATTTGGCAAAATTGTTTTCATTCAATAATTATATAAAAATTTGCAGAAATGATTTGGTTAACCAATAAGAAATCTGTCACCAGGGGCAATAAAAAAAAACCAGTTCATACTGGTTTGGAAAATAAAAGTATAGCTGAAGTTATTAACTTTAAATTCAAACAAAAATAGCACAAAAAATTCAATTTTTTTGCCTTTCAACAAAATTATTTCAAGAAAATCAATATTTATTTGATTTAAAAAATGAAAAGTTGCAGGTACAAATGAAAAAGGTGTGAGGAGTCAAAATTTTCCAATTTGAGGTATTTGAAAATTAAAATTCTGTGGATTGAGAAATTTCAGTAAATGCATCTATGGGGTTTATCATTATATTCATTACTTGATTAATATAAAAAATACATTTTGGAAATATATTCACATGTAACATATCTCGTTTAGTAGTGTTACTTTTGCCATCAAGTAATACGTATGAAAGAAGCAAAACATGAAACTATTGAAGATAAAAACNCGTTTAGTAGTGTTACTTTTGCCATCAAGTAATACGTATGAAAGAAGCAAAACATGAAACTATTGAAGATAAAAACCTTCATTTTTAATTTCATCAAATAAAAAGTTGCATTTTTGTTAGTAAAGCAAGTATTTTTACACAATGGTGTATTCAGCAATCCGAAATTTGACACTTCATCCTCATTAACTGAATCAGGATGGATGCCAGACTTGTTCTATGACTTGTATAAATAATGAAAAGTTGGATTGATAAAGGGCAAAAGGTCAAAAGCGTCATCTTTATTTGCGACTGATGTGCTCTCTGGTTTATAAAGCACTTTTTGTGGTTTAGGGAAGAGCTTGCTTAGCCCCTCCATACTAAAGACACTCCTCTTATTCCATCATCCTCATTCAAATTACTCGTGAAAAAATATGCTTAGTTCATTATTCTTCTAATGTAGCCACTTTACTTCTTACCAGTTCTTTCTTTCTTTCTTTCTTTTTCTACCGTAAATAAAGAGTAGTCTTCAACAGCCCAGCATAGTTAAAAATGTCTTCTAAAGTGATCTCTGAAACAATCATTCACTCTTTATTCTCACACTGACAACTGATTCGAGCCCAGTCATGTGGGCGCTGAACGGCAGTGACAAATTTTTGCCTTTTTCTTTTCAAGGTCTGTGTTACTCTCCATGTGAGTATGTCCTGATATTAGAAATTTGTGGTCGAAGGTCTCCAGATGACTGTCCTGTTCTGCCCTCACCCCCTCTTCCTCTTTGTTTTACCTCCGAGTATCTGTGATGCATGGCTCCAACAGCAAAGATATTCGTAGAGACAAGAAGTGACTTCCCTTTCAGCCAATGATTTTCCCCCACATGAAACTGAGCCTGGCGTACATCACAATCGTGGACACTCACATTGAATGTACACAAGTGTAGAATGCAGTGGATATTCCAACGACAGAAGACACTGCTGCATATAGAAAACAGGTAATGGTGACTTTCGTAGGGTCAACTTTGAAATTTGCATGTAATGTGTTTTGGTTTTGTAAGCTGCATTAGCTTCTCACTGATGCAAGCCCTTTCTCCGGGTTGTAATCTTCATGAAGAGCAACCGAGGTCCAGTACTATGGAAGATATTTCTTGCTAGAATCCTGTTGTGTATAATGGCTTTCATAACTTGGCATGGAAAGTAATTGATTGGTAGCCCTGTGTTTCACATCTTCATATATTTGATTAAGGGACTTTGCTTTCCGCAAACATTTTCCATTGGTAATCCAGGTTCCTCCGCATGTTTATTATTCACCACTATCTCAACAAACTTGTTCATTTCTCCTAATGTTTTAAAAAATGTAATTTGCTCAAGAAAATACAGGCTGAGTATAAAAGAATACCCCAAATATGAAGGTCTATCATATCAAAACTAAACAACCTACAACCTTGGTTGACCAATCAAATAAACCGTGGAACCATGAAGTTGGTTTACCATACATTCATATATGTCCTATGTGACCACCCGGAGTGGCCCGAACGACATCTTCGCGATAATAAAACTCGTTCCACGCTCTTTTCCGCATGTCCGATGTTACGGTTGGGATGGCGTTTGTAATGCTCGGTTTGAGATGGTGAGGGGGAAGCGAGCTCGCATTTGACACGTCAATGTGAAGGCGACGGTCTGATGTTTCCTTGCGAGAGATGACACTGGGAGCGTCTGTCATCGCACTATGAGCGTGTGTTGTGTGCCAGTCCGCATCACGATGGCGACGGAACAACAGAAGGCATTCTGTGTTATTGAGTTTGCTAAATGTGAATCGGTTACGACTATTCAACGTGAATTCCATTGCAAATACGGACGTTGCCCTCCCGATACGTGGAGTATCGTACGTTGGTTTCGCCAGTTCCGTGACACAGGGTGCCTTTACAAAGGCAAAAGTTCCGGGCATCCACGTGTGTCCGAAGAGAATGTTGAACGGATTCAACAAGCGTACGTTCGTTGTTCGAGGAAATCAACTCAGCAAGCTAGTTGGGAAATGCAAATCCCTCAATCGACGGTATGGACAGTGTTGCGAAAGCGATTGCTGTACAAACCATACAGGTTACAGCTTCTTCAAGCTCTTACCGAAAGGGATAAAGAACTGAGACGTGATTTCTACGCTTTCATTCTTGCCCAGAAAGATGTAGACGATGCCTTCATGTCTAAGCTGGTTTTTAGCGATGAAGCGACGTTCCATGAATATGGTAAGGTGAACCGGCACAACGTGCGGATATGGGGTCAGGAGCCTCCACATTAAATCACCGAACACGAGCGCGCTTCTCCCAAAGTAAACGTGTTTTGCGCTGTATCCAAAGACACTGTTTTCTGTTCTTTCTTTTTCCACGAGCCCACTGTTACTTGAATCCCTTATTTGGACATGCATACAGAGTGGTTGTTTCCTCAGTTAGAAGAGGCGGCGCGGGACTTCATTTTCCAGCAGGATGGTGCGCCACCCCA